>JAHREE010000183.1:3789611-3963093 GCA_033628505.1 Tringa tobata
TCAGTCCTCTGAGTCTCCCACTACACACGTACTCAAAGTCATCTTAAACTATTTATAGTTCAGAGATGTAATCTTTGAATAATGTTTCACTGGCTTTCCATCAGGAGCCAAGTATCAATACATAAAAGGCAGCATTATCAGAGACAACTCAAGATTTCTCACCAATTTTGAACAAATTCAGTTGGATAGCAGCAGCAGCAGAGCAGATGGTTCTTCCCGGCACCATCCTCACCGGGAATTTCAATGCACCGAGACACAACATCCTTGGCAATAGGTAGCCCTGGCACTTTGCCGCTGTGCTTATCCGCATGGCATGCCTGCATCTGCTGATGCCAGGGCAGAAGGTACATTCTACAGAGACAGCACACCACCACTGCCTGCAGGAGGGAGGGGGCAAGGGAGCAGCCTCTGCTCTTGCATGGAGCCTACAGCCCAATGGCAGCTCCCGCTCTTTCCAGAGCTGAGGGGCCACAGCCACACACTGAGGAGACAGCACAGGGTCAACTGCACATGCAAGAACCATCACCACAGCTACCCAGTACAGGCCAAAGGAGCTTTCTGGATCTCAGTTCTTGGAGGGAGGGAAGGAACAACATCCTCCTCCTAACCAGTCTCTTACCTTGGCCAAATACCTGCTTTGCCCGAGTCAAAAGTTGGCCCCGAACATTGCTCTTTTCTCACTGTTGTGCATTGCATTGTTGTGCAATCACTTTTCACCACTCGATTCCAAAGTCCTTCTTCTAGAAATACAACAATTCCACCCAACCTTCTAATGGTAGCAGTAGCACAATTTAAGGACTACGTGGAGGGACACTCAAGCTCAACAATTTAGCAAAGAAACACAGTATACACATTCAGAAAAAAATTGTGAGACGCAGAAGAGAATTTTATAAGCTTTTTCTATGACGATTTCTGCCTCTGTGCTAGTCCTCTTGCAGTGCAGATTTGGATGACCTTGCCTGGAAGGAAGCTTTGTTAGGTACTGTAATCATGAATACAGTATCTGTACTGACACTGAATGGTAAGTCTCCATGGCACTAAATGCTGTTCCACAACAGTATAAACAGCTTGAGAACATGTGCTTTATTTTGAACTTCTGGTAATCTCTGAAACACTTTTATACTCAAATTTACGTAACTGTATCAATGCTCTAAGAATAGAGAAAAACAGCAGTTATTTTTAGAAACTGCCTAGCAGGATCCTTCACATCAAAACAATTTATTCATTTCCAGGATTAGATACCAGGTGACATTACAGAATAAAACTGTTATTTTTAGGACTGTCTGATCTTTTATTTATTTGAAGAGGCATAAAGAGGAGGCCTTTGAAGAAAAATAAAAATGGGATAGAGGAATTAGTGAGTCACAACAGAGATGGAACGACTCAGTGTTCCTTTATGCTGTCATTCTGCAGAGCAGAGCTGTTCTTCAGGCATATGCTGGAATGAAACAAACCAAGTACAATCACAACTATCACCAGACTATTTCAGAAGGCAATGAAAGGATAATATGGAATTATTAAACTCCAAAGATACCATACTTTATCATGCGTTATGTGCAAACGTTATGGAACTTAAATTTAAATAAAAGATTAAACAATTTATTTTATAATTTCCAATCTGCCAAAATTACCCTTATTTTTTTATATAATTCTACCAGCAGTTAAATACCACCATCAAAACAAAGTATGCATACATATTGAAAACTGAAAGGAGTCACAGCTTATCCTTTTAGATACTGTTTTGAATAGGCAAGAGTCCTAATTACAGATAGAAATATAAAGGTTTTAAATTATTAATAAATTTAGTTATTGCTTAAGTGGAGAAAGTGTCGGGTACAGAGCAATTATATCTAACTCCATAAAATTAAATGTAATCATAGATTATATTCCAGGTTTATACATAAAAAGAATTTTAAAAAGTAATCAGAAAAGCAACAGAAGAAATATGAAAAAAAATGTTTTTATTCTGTTTGTTTATTAAAGAAAGTTCCTGAACAACAAGAAAATTTCAGAAGATCAAATCTGGTTGTCACGAAGCACTGAGAAGCAATGTTATCGAGCATTGCTATCAGTAATAAAGACAAAGACACAGGCGCTATTTGCTGTCTACTAGCTCTGCTTCTTTTGGGATACTGGATGGACAGGGAAAAAGGCAGACACTGCAGAAAGAAGAATAACAATCTGGTTTGCTTAAGGCACTGGTCTGCAGCTTAAGAAATGAACCCTATTCTTCCTGTGTTTTGGGACACAAAGATGCATCATGCGAGTGCACAAGCAGATCAAATGCATTTTTCCTTAACTTGCAACTTCACGCTCCTTTATTGCAGTTCATATAGAAAGTTAGTCTGGTTGAAAAGAGACAGAGTTTTAGTGTGTTCTTAACCATTAAAATTCATTACTGAAGTGCTTGATCATCATGTAAATCTGCGATTGCACTTTTTTTAAAGGAACTTTGCCATATTTTATAAGAGCTTCCAGTGTCTTGTTCTTATCTTTATAAATAAGAATAAAATAGAATTAAAAAAAAAAAAACAACCCAACTTTTTTTTTGCCAACCAAGAAAACTCATCTGGGAATGAATGAATAACATTTTCTTTGTCATGGAAATGAAGCTACCCAATATGCTGCATTAAAGAAACTATTCCAAAATCAACATTATCATTTAGCAATCTTCAGGCTGAAGATAGGGATGAATCATATGACACTGTTCTACTGAAAAGAAACTTGGGGTATATTTTATTAGAGCAAATCATTATGATCTTGATTCACCCATGTAATAACTCCACTGAGACTTGCCACTTTCAGTGTCAGTCTCACCATTTGGATTTATTAGTTAACTGAGACAGGCACATACTGAGCTTTCATTACTTCACCACTTCCATTGTAGAATTCTATTAGTCAAGAAAACAACCATAAATGCAGTTCTATATTACTGTGACAGGTACACCTGAGATTCAATACCCAGATCAGTAGTCTCAAAGGACTGGACAGTAATCTTAACATACCTGTCCTGGGGAATTTTTTGTAGTTACAGAAAAAAAACAGCAATAAAGAAACCAACACATTTCATTTGCAGTGTTTTTAAGTCAGTAAAGACAACAATAAGTTATCAAAAATCACTATTGCTTTTACACCTGGTAAGTGAAATCAGACTTGAACAATACTGAAAAGAAAATGCAAGAGGTTCATGTCCAAAGGTCATCTCAACAACATTGTTATGAGTAATACATCTCATCACAAGATCCTTCAAAAAATCTCTACTATCAAGTAACACTTACTGATTCAGCAACATTCATTATTGTTTTATTATAAACTGGAAACTTACCTTCTTAGTTCTTCTCCGTGTTCACCCGAAGGCACTGTCAAACATTCATCCATGTGACCATGCAATAACCTCAGAACATCCCCTCCTATCAGATATCCTTGAATAAAGGGAGAAAATCAGGTGCATTTGTCTGAAGGCAGCAACATGTAAACCTATAGTTCAGACTGTAATAAATACTGTCAGTTTTATTTCTTTTTTTTTTTGTTGGTATTTTCTGTCACTTTAAAAAGAGAGTCAGAAAAAGAAGATACCTCATACCCTGGGGAGACAGCTGAACATTGCCAAGTGAGAAAAGCTCCAAGTCAGCAAGTAGGAAAGGGTGGATCAGGAGAAAGAGAGTCACAGACTGGGGATTCTACAGACTTAGTGCAACTCAGAAAAAGACCGATCCAACAGAAACAAGGAAGCAAGTATTTCCCTCCCAGATTATAACAGACAAAGTTGGAGACTCTACTCTACCATTTTACCTACTCATGTTTGGGTTTGATCTAAGTTAAAGATTCCAGTTTATATACTAAAAAAAAGAAAGATTTATGTATTTATTTATTTATTTATTTAACTTTAAAACGCTTTCTGGTGTCTTTGGAAGTTTTCTGTGAGAAAAAACCCACTCAAAGCTCTGCTTGGCTTAAGATTCCCAACCTACAAACACAATTTATTTGGAATTCAAAGGGAAACTCCTACACTGTCTACACTATGATGTGCATGCAGATCCAAAGCCAAACATTTGGCTCTGCAGTGTGCAGCTACAGGTAAGCATGTTCACAAACCAAGCTACAGAGCATACATGTACGACTGCATTCCTTGAAGAACCAGGACATTGCAGCCAGAAAGCTGAAATTAAGGTCATAAATCTAATCAGTAAAGATATTGACAAAGTAGTTGCTTTTTCATCATCCTCTTTGCATCAGAGATGTGATATTAAAAAGAAATTTAATTTTATGATATCCTACAAATATTGTATTATAATTAGTAACTGAACATAGTAGATAGTGCAATTCAATGGTATTTTTTACATCTGACAAGCTAAACAAGTGCTTACATTTTGTTTCCTAAGCAAATATGCCAAGAAATGCACAGCTGCTAAAATCACGTTACATAATTTTTCACATGATTTCCTTTGGGAAGAACATCATGAAACTTCTGCTTCCCAAACAGCCAAGCAGGTCTTACTAGTGAAGTTCACCAACCAGAGAGATGTGAAGCAGAACAAATCTGAGTCTCACCTAATAAACTATACTGAGATTATTAACATGAACTCCACACCAGCACTGCCAGCAGTTGTAAGACAAGGAGAATGGAGTTTACAGGAAGAGGGAACAGGTTGGAGAGGAGGGGCTTTTATTGTCTCATGAACAGAAAGGTTTTCTCCATAAAGTTTAGGACACTGTTAAGTAATGCACCAGCATTTTTTTAGTAACATATTGCTCTAGAAACCATGTCAGAGAATCTGAATATGCAGAATGATTCTCACAGTCTAAAATCACAGTGTGGATCCAAGAAAGGAGGTGTTGGCAATGCTGTCCCTGAAATCCGAATGAGCAAAGCTGCAAGAGCATTCCACAACTATTTTTTAAAATATGGCAGATAAAAAGAACCAATGGGAAATTTCGGTGTGTTGCCTTTTCAAATAATAGTACCCAAAAATTAGGGAGTAAGAAAGGACCTGCAGCTTTAACTTTCTTAAGGTCCTTTTACAATACCTACTAAAAATAATTATTCTGACATCATGACAGACTTTTCTGAAAAAAGACAACTGTTTTTTTCTTTGTGGAACCAGCATGCCATAAATTCAGGGATCCCAGTTCTTTCATGTAAGAAGTTGTATTAAAGAAAAACTTCCTAATTCCTAAATAAAATAAAGGCATTTCAAAGTTATTCTAGCCTGCCTCTTTCTGTCTTTCCTCTCCTTTTCTTTTTCTTCCCAATCATATGCTTTCCACAAAACCATTCCCAGACTTGACTCCTAGGATTTCATACCCTTCTTCCAGTTCTCTTGCCTCTTTTTTACTGTCTCAGGAACATGTAACCATGACTGCACACATCAGAATAATCTGGGAGAATATTTTCAACTTGGACCAAAAGCCTTTTTTGAAAAGAAACAATTAAAAAAACCAAACCAATTATGAATGTTATTGTATCTTTAGCAAAATTATATTTGAATCACCTGTTCAGTATCTAGAAAAAATTACGCAGAAAACTATTAGTGTCACTTTCAGTATAACTTTCCATCTGTTTTCAAAATATTTGTATATTTATTTATTTGATTGAATGTTTACACAAGGGAAACCCCCTCCCACACTTGGCAGAATAATTTTTCACATATTTCATTTACATTCAGTTTTTCAATAATTAAAATTGAGTCAATCTTACCTTGGGCAACTTCACTTCCTGAACTGATTGGTGCTACACTCCAGAGGGTTTGCTGGAAGGCTGCATCAACATGTAAGCTTCCATTGCCATAAGAGAGATGCTAAAACCAGGAAAGAGAGAGGCTTTTATTTGCAGTTAATTAAAAATCTCATTACAGTATAGAATAACAGTATCAAACATTCTCTTGATTTTTTTCATACATAAATTGTTTCTCTTGACTGCATAAGTAAGACCTGGGTACTCTTCAAGAGACATTAGAAATAAAGCTAGCCAGCTAAAGAAATAACAGCATATTTGCCTCAGACATACATGTATGGCACAGAATGGTCAGCTGTTTGGGGTCTTAGACCATAGCAAACACTCTGAAGGACTGATTATTAAATGCTGCAGGGGTCTACACTGGCATCCTTCCTTCTGTACCGAATGGGATTTTTCACAAAGTTTGAATATTGGGAACTCACATTAATCTGTATTTCAAAGGCAACTCCCCACTTAATTATTTCTTGTAGGCCACTAGCTTCCTAAAACTGACATCAGATCAAAAAAATCAAGTAATCAAGGAATTGATTTTGTAAGGCACTTCAGGGAGTTCCCAAAATATATTCTTGAATCAAGTGACCATGATCCAAGCAAATCTGAAACAATCTTTCCCTGAAAGGCTCACTTCCTGCCTAAGCATTCAACAGATCCTCTTCTTTTATTGTGTTACTCCTTGTCTTCTGCTAATGTCGCAGGTCTTTACAGTGCATGCTACAGATGCTTTCTGATCTCAGAATTCTTCATATGCGTGTGTGTGTGTGCATGTGTGTTCCAACTAGTTCAGTAGCATTATTGTCACAGAAACTCTCACCTCAAGGCATATTATATATCCCTTCCATGCAAAATCCTTTGTCCCACACTGTCAGTCAGTTCCACTGATACACTCTTAGTACTAAACATCATAATCTCATATGTGATTATGAAACCAGTTGTTCTATAAATAAGCAGCTGCTTTGAAGTATACTGTTCATCCTATCAGAAAATAATTTTTCAAGTAATATTTAGACACTTTTAGCAAAACTTTATTTTAAACTACTGGAAAGTAATGGTGTTTATCTACTAGTAATGGTCTCTGCTTCTGTACGTTGTGACCAACATTTGCACCTTCTGGATATAATTATTAACCATGCTAAAGATAAAAATGTCAATAGAGGTCAGAAGGGGGAAGATTCCCAATGACATGTGCAGAACTTATTATTTCATTATTTATTTATATTTTCATTAAAGTAGTTTAGTTTTTTTTTCTAAACTCTTTTTTAAATATTCCTTATTCTTTTCCCCCCTTTCCTCGTTCCCTTTGGGGGGGGGGGGGAAGGAGAGAGGCCATCTGTCGTTCTGGTTGGTCAATTCAGTCAAAACCACGACAATCTGCCATCAACAAAGCACTTCTTGTAACCGTGTGCTTCGTACACGTTAATGAACTTATTTTCACACACAATGGTAGCAACTGAATTAGTGTTCCATTTTACAGATAGGATACTGAACAAAAATAGATTGCTGTCATCTCTCTTCAGAGCACCTCTTATTTTGATCCATTCAACTTCAGTTGCAGCTCTGATTACAACCAGATGTCTCAAACTGAGTCACCAGAGAATTATGCCTTTAAAAAGTATAGTTTAAATGACCTAATACAACACATGACCACCACAGCATAGAAACAGAGAGTATATCTCTGCAATTCTCTTCTTTCCTTCACTTCCTTAGATTGCTTGCTGCATCCTTCAATTTACAATTTAAGGTAAGGGTCCTGACATTTACAATTCCATAAGCTATGGTGTTCAACCTCAGAACCATCCATAGCAAACAATAAAATGAAGTTTTGACCATGCAGAGAAAGTAACCTGCCAATGGATATTCAAGGATTCAATTACATCAAATGTATAGAAAAAATTCCAACAGATGAGAGACGCCAGTCTTAATCCTGGCATTGCATAACTTTTCAGTGCTATACTTCACAATCTCAATGTTGTTTTAAAGCAATCTGCTGCCAGTCTGTAACTTATTTGGAGTTTATCTGCTTGGGTTTGTACTTTCAGCACAGTAAAACTATCAAAATGAAACAAATTCCATAACACAGTGTCCAGGGTGTGGACATGATATTGAACAGCCTCCATATCTACTACACAGATCTCTGCTAGCTGCCATAACAGTCCATCTGGCAGAAGTAGCAAGTTGCCGTCATCAATGAGGACCACATGCATAGCACACGTCTTTCAGGTATGCAGTAACAATATTTGCAAAGCAGAAATATGTTGGGTTCAGGAATCCTGCTGTCTATTCTAAACCTGGTATGGGTCTTCCCCATTATAGGTCCCTCAGCCTTTTGTCTCACCCAAATAACATCTTTACTGCACCAGCCTCCAGACCCAACCGAAAATCTAGATTTTTCTTCCCTACTAATAACCTGCCATAGGCTTTTAATCACTTTTCAGAAATAATTTTGGTATTTTATGAATACCTATTAACACTACAGTCTACAGACAGCTTCTCAAGGATAAACTCCAAGACTAAAATCTCCCAGAATTCCACAGATTTCCCAAGTGAACTTACCATCATGTTATAAACTCTATACTGCTCTGCAGAAAAGTAACACAATCACATCTCTGTTCCTAGTTCTTCAAGAACACAGTGTATCATAAGCTCTCCAGTGAGGTTCAAATCAGATGGTAAATTCCACAAGAACTCTTCAGCAGTGATTGCAGCAGCATAGCTGCATTTACAATAGTTCTAAATAGCTAGATGATGTATTTTAAATTACACAGTCAGTCTGCATCAAAGTTTCTGCTCTCCAAAACGTGCATGTGTGCAAAGATAAAAAAAATTAAGGAAAACTTTTGCTTCAGGCTTCCTCTTGGCTGAAGGTTGTCAAAACTGACATCTTCTCTAGCTGTATCTATTTCTATCTGCACCTTACGTTACGATGTCTCTGCCTTCAATCTCAGGCTGTTCCAAATAGAGAGAATAGCAAAAGAAAAATAATAATGAAAGTTTATTTTCTGGTACATTTTGAGAAGCACATACAAGGCAGAGCACTTCCCAGAATGTTGAAGTACTGCACACAAGGGTGTCAATCACACTGCTTCAAAAGTTAGTACCAGGTGATGCAGAGATCGAGTCTACAGACATGATCCAATTCAATGTATTTCTCGTATGTACACAGAGACTCTGACAATTGCTATTTCCCCTTTCTCTCTGTCTTAAAATTACTACAATGAGCAGGACAGTGAAGGAGTTTCAAACCGTTTAGGCACCTATTCTCAATGACCCAAGAATCTCTGAGATGTTCCAAGCTTTGAACAGACACCATTCCCATGACAGGTACACAAGTGAGAATGCACACACCAGAGTAAGGGGGAGCACTTCATACGCTTCTCTACGTTTCCTTAGTCAGTCTGAGAAAAGGCAAAGCAAAACTGGAAGATGTCCACACTTGGGAAAAGTCAAAAAGTACATACCTCTATTTATAACTTTAAAAAAAAAAAAAAAAAAAACAAAAAAACCCACCCCAAAAAATGAAAACTACCGAACCCAAAACAAAGCAAACTACATACAGTCCCTTCTCCTTTTTTTCTTTTTTTGAATTAGGAAAGAAAAATTATTTCTCATCAAAAAATGACAAATTAGCAAGCTTCAGCAAAAGCCAAAGGTTAAAGTAGATGCACTCTAGATGTCTCTAGAACCAAAATAACTTATCTTCCTACTTATTAGGTGTCATTTTTATTAACATTTATTACCTGAGTCAGTGAAAAAGTATTCTGTAACAGAGTATTACATTGACACTGTCAAAATAAATGAAAATATTCAGTCACAGGAAGAGAGATATCAGAAAGAACTAGAAGTAATAACTGCATCTGTGTAAAGTTCTTATATCATTGTTTTTTTGTGGTTACATCTAAAAGTGGCAATACATTTATATTCATTGCAACGTATATGTATACTCTGAATAAACTTGAATGAATATGCGTGAACTTACGCTGCAGTACAAAAAAATCACCATTTAAGTTTTGACCCAAAGTAGGCAAAGCTCAGGAAATTTCAGATGGATTTAAAGCTACACAAAATCTTGGTTTCTTTGCATTTCTCTGAAGTGGTTTAACCAGTTGGCCAGCAAATCCACAAGCAAAGAGAACTTCCACCGATAAGGAAAGAGAATTACCAGTACTATGGTGTAGTAACTGTTCCGGCCCCTCCACCCAGCATAAATGTACCATCAGCAAAGGGAGAGTAGTAGCTAAAACCCTCAGATACACAGAAAATATCATTACAACTCAGCCATTGAGAATCATCTAGTCCACTATCACATATCTGACAGCGGGAAAGCATAGGGATCCCACAGAGGGTATATGAGGGTAGTCTGCATTCCCCCTTTTTATATTAGGTTTCCTTCTGTGCAATAACCACAAAAATCCTAAAGCTCATCAGCTATCGTGCTTCCAAATCATTATCATTTAGTATGAGTAGACAAAAGAGCTTTCATTAACAAAATATTAATTTTACACAAGAAAGCATCAAGTTAGGAAATAACAAAGTAGCCTATGGAAAAAGAATGGCTTCTGATGAATGCATAATATTAGTTTTCAATGGCATGTTCCTGTACAATTTTTCCCACAAGTTCTGCCTCCTTGTATATACAGAATAAAGAACCTCAACTTCATGAACAGCTGCTCAGTGCTTTGTTTTCTCCTCAATCTTCCGTCTGCAGCCTCGTACTTTATTCAACATAGTCAAAGCTTTGAAAAGAGAATAATTAATTTCCTCATAGGCTTTTCTCTTGCTACCAACAATTGCAAGTATTTCATGAAACACAGCAAATATTAATGAATTCATTTTCTCAAAATCCCAAAGGAGTAGCATTATAGCCCATTTTCCAATGGGGAGTGGAGGTACATAGATTACACAAAGAAATTTTCATTAATCTAGCATATCCAAATTGAGGTGAGTTTTGATGTTCAAGGCATATCTTGCATTCACCTCAGTTGCAGGTATCAAGGCAGAGCAACTCTGGGACCTCAACCTCTAGCAGAAGGAGGAGACCTGAGCCACAACCCAGGTACAGAATATTCCAGGTAAGGAATGAAGAGTTAGTGACCTCATGAAAGGAAGATTAGTATAAAAGAAGACCTGCTCAGCAAATTCCACAGCAGAGTCTAGTACAAAATCTAATAAATATTAGGAAAATTACTAAGCATCATACACCATTTGTCTACCTGTAATTCCCAGCCTGGAATTTCATCTTTAAAGTTGCTTTATTCCACAGCCTCTCTGCTACTTAGCCCTGATGCATTCATCGAACTCCTATCAGCACTGAGACAGCGTTTCATAAAAAGCCAGTGTGACTGTATATCTAAGATATTTCATAAAAATATATTAGTGCTAGAATGTTTGCATTTTCTAATGCCTGTGGTTTTTCAAAATTCAAGAAAATTATCTTTGTTATATAATTCATATGTAATTCTCCTGTATATTTTAAATAAAACAAAAAGGTAAAAAATACCCCATAGTTACAGTAGGTTGCATTACACTGACACCCACATGAATCACAGGTAGAGAAGGAAACTTTAAAACTATTTTTTAGACATCTGCCACCTAAACTAACACAAAATCACCTAGGCAGTCAGCATACCACAGATGACTGCTGTACCTTAATACAATGGGTTTCCTAGATAGTGGTTGATAGCAGTTAGCTACCCTAATTGCTCCAGGCCTCTCCACACTTTGCTCTTCCAATCTTTATCCCAGTCTCATCGCTCTCACCTAGCCAATCCAGCTTCCCAACCCAGTTACAGCCTACTTTAGCACTCAGAATTAGGACCTCCCCCTGCTTTAAAAGGTTCTCCTCAGACCTACAAAGCCTCAGCGTAGCCTTTTGGGTTTTTTCTTGCTCAACCTCTTTCTTCTCATGTCAGCCAGCATTAAACTTCTTTCCAGAAAATCACTACAACTCCTGCCCTTCATTTTCTTTACTTCTTAGCCCCTGACTTTCCCATCTCTGGATCTTTGTCCAGTGGTTTGGTTCCCCCCAGCTGGCCCACACCTTCTCTATACAACTCTCTTGCCATCCTTCATTCCCAGTCCCACTCCACTGGTTCTTCTATCTGTTTTTCCTGCCAAAACAGCACAGGTTTTCTGCCCCAAATTTCTGACAACTTTAACCAGCAGGTGCCCACTCATCCCTTGTCACCAGCTTCTTGTCCCAGATGATTCGTTAGTTCCTTACTGCCTGCCTGACTGCCTTCAGCTGCCAATCTTTTCAGCCAGTCATCAAGTCCCACTCAGTTTCCCTCCTTCCCATCTCAGTCCTAGGCTCCTGTTCCTGCTACATCACCTGCCTTTTGTTCCTTCTACTTTCTCATAGCTTCCTCCTCCACATATCTTAAATGACAGCAGATCACCAGCAGCACATAAAACACTGAGTTCTCAGCTGTCAGTACAGTGCCTGACTTCATCCCTGCCTTGAGCCACCCATTACAAGGAATATCTGGTTCCACCAGGGCTGGGGTGTATTTAATTATTCACTGTAAAGGGAGTTTAATCAGTTCATTAACATACAAGAGGTGCAAGAAGTCTACCTTCTGCAAAATAGACAAAGTCATATTTTAGCTACTAAAAGAAAATTTTAAACATCTTCCCTGGGCACAACAAGCTGCGTTATATCAGAAGAATGCGTTTTCTATTAAGTTTAAGCTAAGAGAGGCTTTTACCTTTTTTTTCCTTTTTCTTTTTTATTTTAAAGTTAGCAAAAAGTATACCTGTGATATCAGGAAAGGAACACCCCTTCTAATTTCCTGTGTCTGTTATAAAGCATGGGATGCTCAACATCAGCTCAACATTCAGCTTCAGCAACATAATTCAGCAATTTGATTAATTTGAAAAAAATTCAATGTCTTCAAATAAAACCATTTAATAAATTAGATTTCTTGTTAATTTTGTCCACTAAAACCTGCTTTTCCAGTTACAATTCTCAAAGTAGTTATTAAAATTAATTTTAAAATGCAAAAGATGAATGGAAAGTCATCAGAATACATACTTACAAAAAATAAGTCATCAAATAAGTTACCAAGCTTCTAATTAGAAGTCACAATTATATTATAATAATTATCCACTTCCAAAAGAAGGAAGAACATTTTCAATTTTATCAAAAAGAAAAAAAATATTTTAAAGTCTTATTAAGCTCTTCTCTTCTTTTCCTAAATACTGTAAAAAAAACTTTCATAAATAAAATTTCATAGCATTAAAAAAAGTTAATAATGCAGAAAAAACTTTGATGTTAAATGCAGATGTGAGACAGTTCTCTTGACAAAGCTAAAAACACTTCCTCTTTAAAGATCCTTTTTTTAGCTGTAGCTGCATTTGCCAAACCACTGGGGCTGATTTTAAAGAAGCTTCCCGCAGACTGATTTTCTTCTTATTTTCATCATTTTTTCCCTCAGATAGAATAGTTCAGGTGCTTGCAACACCAAAAACACAAAAAGAATTTGATCTTAAAGTGTTGAAAAGTTTCATCACAGAACAAATGGGAGATACTTTGATGAGGAAGAAAGTTATTTAAACCAGTGATAAAAAGCAGCTACCACAAAGTTTTAAAATAATTCAATTATATTAAGTATTTTAATTATAGTTAATTATAACATGTCAGTAGCTGTATGTATTATACTGTACATAATCCTTAAGAAAATATGGACGTTTTAAAGCCCACAGAATGCTATGTACCTAAGTGAAATATTCCAAAATTTTGTCACAAATTTTTAATTCATATATGATAGTGCTATTAACCTCTAAACACACACAGGAACTCTAAACAACTCAACTATGCAATTTGGACAGATTTCTTTTTTCTTTATTTTCTTTTTTTGTCTTCATTACTAAGTTTTTCAACTTCTAGTCTATTATTAAAATGAACACAAATTAGATTAGTTGCATTTCAATGTCACACTTTCAGAGCTTCCATGTCTTGGTTTGCAAAATGGTATCAAGTACCAGTTTAAAAACTTTAAGCTATACTTTTGGAGATAGAAATGTAAAACAGACTTTAGTATTAACACCTTTATCAACTGTTTTTTCTGTAAAGAAAGCACTGTACAGATGTTCTTACAGAACTTACCAAATATCTTTCTGAAGAGACACTGACTAAAATAAGATCATCTCCAACACGCACTTTTTCTCCTTCTGATCGTTGCTTGGAAGCAGGATGGATGGTCCACCAGCATGCCTCACCTATATCATTATTGAGTAACAGCAGAGAAAGAAATTAGAAAGAAAACACCCAACTTTATCACCATCACTTTCACATTTATTACAATTCTAAAATTCTGAGCTAGTTTTCAGGTGGGTAAACCAAGTGTCCATGTGTTTTCAACAATACCATTCCTGCACCACCTTGTCAGAAACACAGCTGGAAATAACATACACATGCAGAAGGCAGTGATTCTGTCTGGAACAGTGATTCCAGAGATGAGTAAGGAGGCAGCTCCCTGTGTTCTCTAGGCAACCTGGCCCAGGTTGCTTTAGCTAAAGAGCTTCCTTGTCACCTTTGTTCCAGGTTCTGGGAAAGACTTCAAAGAATATTGCACCAAGAATTAGAACAAAGAAGTGGGGCAATCCATCACTAAGGTCAATAAAAATAAGCACCTACAATATTGTTTATAATAATATTTGAAAGATGTCATAAACCCAAATTCAATTATGTTCTTCCACTTCCTGCTAGAAACACTGAATGCTACTGTTCCTAACTCCCCATTTATAAGTATTAAAGTCACAAATTTTGTTCCCATGATAAACCTTGCTTTCAGATATACTTCTTGAACAAAAAGCATGCTTTTCATAAAAAAAACTCTTTGATCCCAGAACTGTTCAATTGTTATAGTTATTACTGTTATTACTGCTAGCTACAGCAAGCCTTTAAAAAAACAAGCAAACTTATTTCTAATTAAAGAATTATACAAATCTGATGGCATTGCAACAAGCTATATCAGTCTTAACAATACAAATAAATCCAAGCTACCAGCAGTTCTAAAACTTTCATAGAATCTTTATTTAAAATAATATAAGTATAAAAAGTTTTCAGCAGAAGGCTTCTACAAGAATAACAACCAGTTTCCTTTACTTATATTCAATATTATAAATTTAAATATCAATAGACATGTTTATATCTCATAGATATAATGTATTAGAAAATGTAAAGATAAGATACTGTACATGTAAAACTTGGAAATATTAGTCTTGAAATTGATCTTAATTTTTACATGATTTATATGTATTTATAGGTCTCTATTCTGATGTTTAGACTAAAAGTATTCTTATTACATAGTCTTTCAAACTAGTCTTTACCTGTTGTGTCCTCTTGCAATCCTACATCAAATGCCAGCTTATCCATTGAAGATCGAGATGTAGAGAGGCAGCATAGATACTATAAAAAGAAAAAAGCATGCATTACTAGTTCTACGAACATCTAATAATCCACTGAAACATAAAAAGCCATCAACCTCCTAACACAGGATTAACTATCCTTATATTATCCCCACTAGTCACTATCAAGAACATATATGCCTACTAAATAGAGACTCAAGGAGACTCAAGGAGAAAGATATATGTTCTAAAATAATGTCTCGCTCTACCCAGGCTGTCTTTCCACTGAAATGGGAATAGGGAGAGTGGAAATAAAGGGGCTGTTTGCATTGAAGTTCAGCTCCATGAAGCATCACTTGTAGTTAAGGAGTTTGGAACACATATAATTCATCAGGAAATTGAAGAGTAAGGCTTCTGGCCAAAATACATGCAAGAAGGAATTTCCTTTTCCACTCAGTCTACAGCATATGTTCAGGTTGCCAGCCAGATGCCAGCTGTGGATTCAGTCACAGCTTATGCAACATGCAATATCCAAGGGAAAAGAAATGAGAAATCACCAACTCAAAATAGACTGGCAAACAGAACATATAACTATAGAGCCAGACTTAGTTTTATCACTTATCCAGATATGACCAGATTGATTTTGTTTTTCCAAGCATCTACCCTTCACAAATGTTTCCATTAACCACGGGTTAAATGCCTCTTTGATGTGAATAATTCTCCAGATACCAGTAAATGGCAGTAGTCCGGGCAGTTTCAGACATAACTTTCATACAAAAAGGAAATCATTGCTGCTACCAACTCCTGTTACCTACCATGCCACTGTAGGAATGGCGCAGCAGAATCGCATGCCCATAGAGCAGTGTTCGATGGCCGCCACCTTGTGCAGACTGAAAGATAAAGAGAAATGATATACTGGTATGTTGTAATAAACATTGGCCCTTTTGAGAAGGAAAAAAAGGAAAAAAAAGAAATTCTCATCAAACACTATCAGACAGAATTCTTTATCTGCTAGGCCAGCTAAGTGCTCTAAGACATCCAAGCATCCAATACTCAGCAGGATTTGGGGGTTCTGCAAACTCAAAAATCATGTCCCAAGTAAATGTTCCTATTCAGAAATGCAGCATAGATCTTAAGTGAAAGAAAATTCAAGCAATAAAATTCATTTTTATCTCAAGAAACTGCAACTATTTTTTTCACAGTATTTTCATTAGTTTCTGTTTATCTATAATCAGTCATGAAAGAATAAATAAATCTTGTTAAAGCATGAGCAACCTTCCAACTTCTGCTGAAGATTTATGAGTTCCTTAGACTGAGATGCAGCTGACTGATATCGGCCAGGAGCAGAGACTCTCGGGCAAGACGCTGTCAAGAGCGTAAGTCCATATTCCTCTGACAGAATATTTCACATAACATTATGCAATATCAATAAATACATATTTTCAAGTCCATAAATGTGACAACTCCATAAGCAGCATTATTCTCTCATATAGGACTCCTAGTTTAATTTCTTATATACAGCATTTATAGCCTTTCTTTTATTACAGTAAACTGACCTTCTGTTTGACTGGAGCATCAGATTCATTATAGAATAAATTGGAAACAATCATAATATGTTATTTCTCTGGCAGCTTCATTTCAGTTTCAATTTAACTGAATGACTATGGCAGAAACTCTCAATTATTTCCCCTCCTTATTTACTGGTTGTCCTTCTTTATCTCTTATCCATTAGGATAATATTTGTTGAACTTTAAGTTACTTGGTTAGGGGAAAAAAAACCAAAGATGAACACAAATGAAAAAGCAAGCACTTCAAAAAATACTAATTTCAGGACTTTTAAGAAACTGCCTGGAATTTCTGGGTTTTATCTTTATTGAGAAGAGAGCATCTTGATGGACACAAAGTATATTTTGACTTCGAACAAACTGCATAGCAGTCAAAATGCAGGCAGGCACATTCAATAATCTCTCTGGAAGACCGAGTGGCCTTTTTTATTATAAAAGAATAAAAGTCAAGGTCTTTGTCACAGACACAATCTTGACAGCAAAACATGGAGATTTAGCTTTGAACTACCATTATTACCACCATTTTTTCCAAAGGCACAGAGAAAGAACGAGACATTTGATAATGTCAGGCCCATTGTGCCGGAGATGAATGCTGAATGTCTGCTGCTCATCACACTGGGGAAGAGGGGAAAAACTTCTGTGAGCACATTGCCTTACCAACACTTCAGATTTGCTCAGAAGCTTTATCAACATAAAGCGGGCATAACTACACAACTAAATTCACTAATATGGACAAAAGTTTGAAATTTCCCTGATATTTCTATCAAAATTATCATCTTACCAGGCATAAATTTGATATCTAACACAGATTTCATTGCCTGTTGTACAAAAGATGAGAGGAATAGCATGATCAACAAAATCACAGCTATGTTAGCTTGCCATTGTTTTGGCCATATTGATTTGTCTGTCTCGCACCTATTTTGTTAAATGCCCACTTGTAGCCAAACAGGAGAAAGATTGGCTCAAAAAATTTTCAATCACTTTTGTGAAAAATGGAACGGTGATTTTTTGGATAATTTTTCACAAGAGGATTGAAGTAATTTTTTTTAACCAAAATTATTTTGTCCATTAACAAAAAAATTACACAAGTTTGCTGTTTCTGCTTTAGAGAAAAAAGAAAAAGTTGCAAAAAACATTTCAAGCATTTTCCAATTAAAGGTTTCTGAGAGGCAGTTACAATCAAGACATCCACATGGAGAGAAAGTTAAAACATGAAACATGGAAAAGTCACAGGAGAGACTGGAAGAGAAAGCTGGTACTATGAAACTGCTTTCCATTTTGGAGCCTGCCTCCCAGGGTATGTACATTAATTTCCTTAAAGGCTCATTTCATAACTAAACACTCAGCTTTTATCTTTATGCCAGAAACTGCAAAGTAAATAGTTGTTGGGCCATGCTTGTCAAAATAATGCACTCCTACCCAGAATGTTGCAGAGAACTGAAATTTTTCTACATGTTAAAAATAAAAAAAAAATTAAAAGTTAACAATTGGACTTCTATGGCAAAGATGTAACATTCCAAGATGAGGTATGCCACTGAAGTTTCATCAAGTTTCCAGTAATATTCAAATAATATTTCAGAAGATACTTCTTGAAAACCACAATCCTGACTAATTCAATCCATAATACCCACAGATTTTTGCACAAATATATGAACGGCATTCTAATGGAAGGAACTTTCTAAACAACCACATTATTTATCACGAGTCTTATTTGCTTTATATTTTTAATTCCCAATTTTTAGAGTAATTTCTAATTTGGATAATACATTCCCTGCATAAAACCAGGTTGGAGAAAAATGCATTTGTGTTCACAGAAGAATTTATACATTGAAGTTCTACAAGCCATGTCATTCAGGAGTATCAATTATATTAACACAAAACTCTTCTCAATTTATCCTCCAAGAATTTGGGATTTAGACTAGGACTTGAACAGCCTTCAGAACTGGTAAACACTACAGTCAATAAATTGAAACTGAAAGCATATAGGGCAAATTCACACTGCTTGTGAAAACTTTATATAAAATGCCCATCTCTAGTCTAGTATTTCTGCAGCTGGAATGCAAGATCAATTCAGAGTCATCTCATTACCCAAAAGCCATTGCTGAAGCAAAGGCAATTCAGAATACAACAACTAGAGCTGAAGAAATTAGAATTCAAAATATATAAATTGCTTTAAAGTTTAATGACTAGGCAATGAGAACAGACTACTAAGATCTGAGCTGCTTAATTTGATGTAAAAATCTTGAAACAAAAATATAGAAGGAAAATAAGTTAAAATTGGGAAATTTTTTTTTTTTGTTGTTTTCTTAATAGAAATAGAATTAGAATGCCAAAAAAACCTTAAAAATTGTTCCCGACAAACTATCTAGTAAAATGTGCAAATGATGGAAGCAGTGTAACATGAAATATTTTACTGCAAATACTAATCCTGCAGTCAGATAAGTTATATATAACCAACAAACCCTTCATATCTGTACGATTTTATATATACACAACTACCATATGTACAGAGATGCAACCATCTAACAGATCAAAACAAGTATTTCACTGACATTGATTCACGCAGTAGGACTTGCACTGTGCCTATAGCTGCACTGCTACACTCGTGGCCACACACGAGAAGTTGCAGGAAATTAATCATGGAACAAGTGTTTTGGAGCCATTTGTGCTTCTGGGAACCTCCAGATAAGAATTTTTAGCGAGGAGTGAATACCCTGTGGCATCCAAGCAGATTTTGAGTCAAACAGCCATTACCTTTCCATTCTTTTCAAGAGAACAGACTTACTTCTACTACAAAAAAAAAAAAAAATAAAATGTTCCTAAGACCAATGAGTACTCTATTGCAAGTGAATGCCAATGTTTCTTTGCTGACTTTTTCTTCACAGGTCTACACAATCTCCAAACGTATAAAAAGGGAAAAATCTATGAGCTTCAGGAAGGCACCAGAGAAAGTCAAGCAGACTAAAGTGTGTAAATAAACAGGATAGCTATTTCACTGTTTTGTGTGTGTACAGACAAAGCCTTCCCAACATTGTCATTTTTCAGAAATATAATGCTTGAGAAAGCCTGACAGTCACTGCGTTTAGCATGTGACTATTCAGAAAATTCTAGTAACCCATGAAATACTGAAATGTGTCATAAGAACACAGGAATTGAAGCGCACTCTCTTGAAAATCATACAAGATAACACAGTGAGTTTTTAAGAACTATGTAATGGCTTTTCCTGCCTAATTCCATGGTGAATCCATAACAGCAGAATCGAATTAGTAAGACGTGATATAGAGAACATGACATTAGAAAGACTATATTGTAAGGAATTATAGTTTTGATGGACTTTAAAAAATTTAAAAAAAAAAAAGCAAATGAAACAATAAACTGTAAGACATCAATAGTAAATCCTTCAAAAATGCAATCCATGTAATTTACAGTAATTGCTCTGAATGCATTTCTAAAAAAATACTACACAACTATTTTCATGGGACTGAAAATTTTTAACATGAGAGCAGCTGTACAGCAGTAACATGGTGCTGCTTTTCTTCACAAATGTTTTTCTTCACAAATGTTTTCCAAGGCAAATTCTACAAAATAAAATTAAAAGTTTCAGAGAGGACTTTTAGTGGTTATTTCATGTGTATACACCAGGACAGAGTAAAACAATGTCCTTTAAAGTACTGAGTACTTACACTTCATTAAAATGGAGTAAGCCTCTGAAACAAAGCCTAACTTAACACTTTATTGCCAAAGCCAACTGGGAAATCAATGCTTACTGAATTCATTGTTGTATCAGACTTAAAATGCACTCAGCAGTGATGGAACCTTCTCAAAGTCCCTTCCCTGAGACTCACATTGGGGCTGTCAAATTTCCCATCCAGGAACAGACATTACATTCTGAAATTGTGTTTTGATCCATTAATAAGAGAAAGCAAATAGGAAATGTGTGTTCCCAATCAGAGGTTTCCTGTGTTAAGACTAGAGATGCAAGGTTGTTGGCATCAATGCCTTTTTCCAAGAGGCTGATGAAAATTTTTAAACCAGCAGGCTAATACAAGTATTTAACCTGATCTAGCTCTTTAGAGGAAAACTGTGAGTGTACAATAAGGAACATGTGCTCTGTTGATACATAATTCTCTAAGCAAATTAAAGGCTCCCATTTAGTAATCCGCAACACAGAATGAAAAGTACTGTAAGGATGTGGAATAAATGTAGATCTTGAAAGCTTTTGAATCCTCACTTAGGAGAAGGAAAACGTGATGGCAGAATTAGCAATGAAGTGAAAGAAACTGGACTAAAAGGAACTAAAAGGAACTGGGAGGAATAGGAGGGAAAGATGTCTCACTATCTAAAACCATCTTGCTATGGTTATACACACAAATATTTGCATGATGTTACAACAATTTCTGTAGAGGAAAGGATGCTCAAAATGATGTTTCCATAGAAATGTAAAAAAACAAACCCTACTCATCTATTAAATTAATTATTAATATGCAACTTTTAATCTGTTCCAGACCAACGCTGATGGAGGCCAGTATTTCTCTAAAAACAGCAGCAATGATGCAGTCCTACAAGCTGACTAGGATTAGAGACCACCACAGGCAAGTGTTTGATGGGACCTCTTATTCATCACAATTATATCACAGTCTAAATTTTTTCACACTGAATACAACTTCAGATGACTAATGAGAGCTGCTTTCTAATACTAGGCAACAGCCATCTGGAAAACACAGGAAGGCTCATTTCTCTTTATATCAGCATGATCAGAAAGAGTTTATGAAAAACTAAAAGAATTTCTTAATAACAAAACACAAACTCAGAATATTTAGCCCAAGGCAACTAAATAGCCAGAGGAGAGAAAAAGGCACTTGTGGACAGTAAGTCAGCCCACCTAAAATCTGAGCAATTCTTTGATGATACCTATGGTCCTGCTTGTGGTTACACAGGGAGCTTAATATATCCATCGCTTTAAGTCAGGTATTTCAGTTTTGTGCGATGAATGCCAGCCAAAGAGCCCAGAAAAACCCAAGCAGCAGTGAAAATGGAATGTGTGGAAACAGGCTGAGTCACTGCAGAATTTGTGAAGTAACTCTGGAACAGAGCTAAAAGGCTTGTGAGACAAGATTAACCAGGCAAAACTAAACAATTCACATGTGGAACAGCAATGCTGGGAAATTACATCTCCAGCAGCATCGGAGAATTTGAAAATGCTGCAAGCAGTAAAGACTACAAACAAAGCTACCGAGTGTGAGCCAAGCAGTTTTACATGTGCTTCTTGTGCAAAGATGTATCCATTTTGTTTAAAAATCTTGACACACAAAAAAACCCAGAATTTCCTTTCCAAAGTAGCAGCATCCAGGCCCAGAAGCCTTGAATTCTTCTACCAAAAATGCTAATGGGACCCTTCTTCAATTACCACGATCTTGGGCTGCCCTTTCCAGTTGATGGCACCAAACCCACAGCATTTAGTTGCTTAGAACTTAAAGATGCAAAGTAAATCAATTCGCTGACATGCAGCATTGTGGTAATATATTCCTTCACCCCTCTTGTATCAAATAACAGCATCACCAAAGGGCAAATTCAAACCAGTCTAAAACCTCTTTGTCTCCCTATAGCCTATATAGCATGTTACAATGGAATAAAAAACAGGCAGTTGAATCTATCAAGACATTATATATGCTATGCATATTCTAGTCTTTACATCTAACTTCTAAATCACTCTGTAATCAATCGACTTTTATTCATGGAATTCACTACAAAACAGCAAGTGCTGCAAATATTCAGGTATGACTGATGACTCTGCTGGTACCTAATGCTAGATAATGATGGCCACTGTGGAAAAAAAGAAAAGAAAAAAGCAAAAAAAATAATAAAAAAGAAAGAGAAAAAAAAGAAAAACAAGAAGAAAAAAAAAAGAAAGAAAAAACCTTTCATTGACATGATCAGCAGTTAACTCCCATTTTATGCGCAGTGCCAAGCCAAAGAACAGAAAAAATAGTTTAGCTAATCTATAGGTTTCCTAAGAATGTCTTCTTTAAAAGCTGCATAACAATGTGCAATTATGTTTTATATAAACATAAAAATCTGAATAAATCAACTGGCCAATAAAAATCATGAGTATGTCTGAGTCAGTTAAGAGTACACAGATATTTTACTATTTATATTAAAAAGACTGGAATCATTAGCAATGACGATAAACATTTGTGGAGCACCATGCTAAATTATCCCAATTTTGCCAATATTGACCTGTAGGAAGGCAGAATAAACAGCCACACAATTAGAAACACTTCAAATATACCTCATGATTAATATTTCCAACACTATATTTATGTTATCATTTTTCCAGCAATGGGTAACTTCACATCAGCGAAAAGCAGATAGAGCACTGAAATCAAAAATAAATAATATTGAGCATCTTTTTTTCAGCCTTCTATGTAAACCAAACATTTATAATTACGGCTGAGGCAATACCTCCATAACAAACTCCCACTTTCAAGCACTTTCAGCAGTTTGGAAAAAAATTGCCCAAGAGGATAAAATTACTGATTTCTCCCTGAGCCTAGTGAAGATTTCTCTTCCCCCATACTCCTCCTCCTTCACTGTATAGCAGAGAGAAGGAATTAATAAAAACCTTCCTGGTTATTTTAAAGCTAAATAAGTGGAGGAGGGAGGCATTTTTCACAGGTTAAGGATTGTGCCTAAGCCATTTCTGTTGCTGTATGATACAAGGAATGTGAATCATCCTTGTCACTTGAGAAAGAAACTCACAGATAAAGAATAAGACCGACAGCCAAGTGGGAAGAAAAGATGGACCAGCAGAGGAGTCATGCTAAGAAAATTTCTCTGACATCATTAAATCCAGCCCTTAAAATAGCAATGCTTATCTAGCCCAGAATTCTTCCCTTTTGGAGAGACAATGAAGCAAGACCCTACCACAGAACAGCAAACTCTAAAAAAGGGGATGAAAAGAGCAAACAATTCATTTTAGAAGAGGAATTGGGAATAGACATTGATAACTAAAAGAAAAAATAGAAAACAGATAACCAACACATATTGGCTAAAATCATAGCCAATTATACAAAATGTTCAGAGGTTCACTAATTGCCTTGTTATAGTCTTAATAAAACAATAAATAAAACCACTGAGAAGCAGAGCTCCCGCACATGCTTACTAACCTGAGGCAGTGGAGGGACAGTGACACCCAGACCAGGGGCTTCCCACTTACCCCACTGACACCATACCATCTCAACAGCATTCTTGCAACAGAAGAAACAGTGTGCTGTCCCTGCTTTCCAAAATGCCCAAAGGTTTTACTGGGACTTTTGTTATTTATTCATTGTCTCAAGATTTCCTATTTACCAGATAGTGTTGCATTCTCACTGGAAGGGTAAGAATGAATTGAGAAGTAGAGAAGCTGCCCCAGAGTCCTCTTTCTACAAAGGTGCCTGCCATTGGTCCTTCATGATCTAAATAAACCATAACCCCAATCCAAACTAGAGTCACTGTGGTTTCTAAAACCAAATTTTTACAAAATTCACTATTTCAGTGAAGGCAAGTTTGATGCTAATGTTAAGAATAAAGAAAAATTGTGATGAAATTAATTGTAGGAAATCACAGAAAATATAATACTAATGTTTAACTTGCTTACCTTCATCATAAATTTCTGTAGAGCCATGAGAAGGGGAAAAAAAGAGAAAATGTGAAATGAATATTTGCTTTCAGGGTGCTTAAAAATGGGATTTGTTTCCCCTGAAGAAGTGAATGGGATACACAGAACTACAAACCACATTTAAAAGGAACACTTATCATTGCAATTAGCATAATTATAGCTCGTGATAGAAAGCAAAACAGCTGCTCAGAACAAGGTTTCAACATTTTTTTATGCAATAGTTTTCCCAGATATTTTTTTTTTTACTTTAAATAATATAGCACATCAAACACTTACTGCTTAAAGATAAAACATAGTACAGGTAAAACAGGAGCCATGCCTGATCATCTTAAACAACTTGCTCTGCAGACAGTTTCTAAGCACAATGAGAGTTGTAAATCCCTGCATTCAAAGTGCAGTGCTGGAGAGCAACACCACTCTTGTAGTAACATATCCTATGCAAATGTATAGTAAATTAAGAAAACTAAAACATTACTAATATTCAATGCAGTGGTTAGAAAAAAAAATTAATTCAGTACCACATGACTGATGTCAAAAGATTGCAAAATTTGTAGGTTAATTTTCATGGAGGTGCTCAAGAATAAAAGGACAGTGATAAGTTATCTTACATGCAGTGTTTTGGTTTTCTTTGTGAGAGTTCTATGGCCACCTTTTCCTCATTTGACCTCATCAGTTCATGTTTTGATATCAGAAAGTTTGAAGCTGAGGACTGAAGTTTGGCAGCAAATCGTTATTCCACATGAAAAGAGAGTCTAACTGGAGAGCTTCCAAGCAAGACTGGGTGCTTTCATTTCATATATGCTTTTAAAACAGAAGTATCAGTAACTCAAAGATGTACAAGATGTTCTAGCTAAAAAAAAAAAAAAAAAAAAAGGATAATCTAATGATCTCAAAATGTTCAAAGACTTCCCTTCCTAAAAGTCTTCTATCTCTATTTGTTAGTTAGACATTTGGAAACAAATTGACCAAAACTAAATATCATGCACCCTGTCTGCTATCCCCATAAAGCAAGGATTTCTTGTTACCCCAATATTTTTTTTGCTTTCACTGGGTGGCTCCAGAAACTAACCAGAAGGCTTTGCTGAGCTGTCTGCAGCGTGGTGTGTGTCTGTAAACTCATTAATATAGAAACAAGTTAATTACATGATACATTCTAATATAACTTTTCCTATATCTGTCAATACTGAATTTAATTTGTCTCTATGCTGCCAGTTTATCAAGGAGATTAGATCCATCAAAGACCTGAGTCTCTTCCAGCTGTCATTCATCTATGAAATTTTATTCTGAGAACTAGGCAACCCCACTGCTTTTTCATATTTCAAGTACATTAAACAGCAGTCCTTCTGTGAAACCTAATTTATTTTAATTGCTTGACTGTAATCTCTTAACTAGCTTCAGATTAAAGTGAACAGTTTCTCTCTTCCCTTGATTACTAAAATGATGCAGCAGCTTCTTGTGCTGGATTTTTTGGAAGACCAGATTTAACAATTCGTTCTCGTCAGTTGACATATTAAATGAACTGTAACAAATGAGAAAGAAACAATTGTGATGTATTTACATCTGTCATATCATGTTCTTTAGAGTTACTCTGGTTCTTTAATAATTTTTAAGAACGACATGTAAATGATCTTCGAGACAGAAAGTGCCACGAGCAGGCCCCCTTAAGCTAGAAAACCTGAAAGACAACAGTGGGTGAGGGAAGTCCCTACACATATATCCACCTACTGCTTCAAAACCACCAGGGAAAGAAACTTAATTGTAAAAATGCTTTCTCTTCATGGCAAACACTTAAATGCAAGTTTTTTCCACGAATGTGAAGAGAATGCTCCTGTGAAACTTCAGTCCAAGCCTTAGAAGCTATGCGCCATGAACTGTGATGGCCTGAGCTGCCCAGCTACCAGCAAAACAAATGGGGCAGAGGGTTCCAGGTACTCCTGTCACATCCTTCTGTAAGAATGGTCTCCCAGGTTTTTACACAAATCCCTTCTTAGCTAAAGGAGAATGCTTACTTTGAAAACCATTAACTCTCAGCTTGGGGGTATTAAAAAAAAAAAAAAAAAAAAAAAGAAAAAAAAAAAAAACCAGAAAAAACCCCCAACAAACCAAACCCATAACCTGAAGCAAAACAACAGAAAATATACACTTCAGGTAGACAACAGTTTGTTGCGTAAGAAATTTCTCCAACTCATCCTCTGCAGAAGGAAAAACTTTCTGCTCCTTCAGACTTGCTCTCTGTACCTCAACATGACAGAGCACATGAGTTTCTGACTAAGACTAGCAATCAGAATGTATGTTTGAAAATTAAACAGACAGAGGAGACGTAAAACTTGAAATTTCTTACTCTTGAAAGGTATTGTTTGCCAAACACTAACACCAAAGTGTTAAAGTGATAAAAAGACAAACCAATACAGTCACTAAGTACAACAAATAATTGCTGTACAGTTCAACACTTAGCTAAAAATAAAAGAAGAAATCAAATTGTGAGGACATGCAATTTTAGTTACACGTTCCATCAGTGGAGCTGCACTGATGACAATGGAGCTTGGTCATGTTTGACATTTGAAATGTGCCATTCTACACACCTAACAAACCACACATACATATGCAATACTCAGTATGAAACACTATTATAAACAAGTTCAGTCTTAAGAGCTATTCATGGTGAGATTTATCTGCACCATGTAGATTTCAGCTAGTTGCATAGACTTACTTAACAGTCAAGGAAGAGACAGTCATTTCTAGATTGCAATTCATCTGATTTATTAAGCTATCATTTTCTGTAGGATTGGACCAACTACACACCAGAAGCGTTTGATTCTCTGCCGTGACTATAATTAGGAGTCTAAATAACTTGCTAACCCTACGCTGTCTACGGTGTAAACACATAAAGTGTTTTCAATATCTGAAGAACTGACCAGTTATGAGCTAAGTACAGAACACCCATATTGTATCAGACACTGAAATTCAAGAATCCACTGGAGGTTCTCTACTGAGTATTCAGAAGCAAGGTAATAATTTGACTTCTGAAGTATTTCTGGACTTCAGGTGTCTCTGTTAAATCCTGTCCTACTGAAATCAATGCAAATTTGATGACTAAATGCATCGCAGACACCATTTCACCTTTAAAATTCATTTGTTCAAGAAATCAGAAAGTGCTGCGAGCTTTATATACGCCTGTTTCTCTAGCATCCAATTTTCTCAAAAGTTATCCTGAGAGGTTGGGCTGGTAACTGAATGTAACCAAAAACTAGATAATTATATTTCACTGACTTAAGTCTTCAGCTACATATGCTGTCTGATCTTTTGGGGACAAATGCCTACATGAGTGCTTAGTGTCACACATATATCATCCTTGTGGAGGAACTAAACTCAGCACTCAGTAGCCACATTATCCGTATGACTTGGAACATGACTTAAAATAAAATAATGAAAATCAACCTTTGCAGGATGTCAAATTATTATATTTGAGGCACGTAACATCTGTCATTCTATCCATCACCCTAACTGTTCTCTCTGTCTAAAGATAAACTAAATAAATAAAATATTAAACTTATTGAAGCTTTATCTGAGGACACTAAGGATGTGTTGTTAATGTAAATACTTACAGCTGTTTGAGGTATTATTTCACTCCTTGGACAGCTTTTGGGTAGCATATCACTTACTATGATTGTTCAAACACCTTCGAAATTACCATAATCTTACCTTAATTCTTGGACTCTCTGGTGAGATGAAAAGAGCAAAATAGTAATGCTATTTTATTTGGAATTCTCACCAAGATTAGTTTTAAAATCCATTTAATTTAGATATTATCTCCTCACTGTAACTTTTATACTATTCTTGCAGTATTGTATTTGCTTACATAGAAATATCAGATCTTTACACTAACCTAATCAAGAAGCACTGAAAACAAGTAAACTGAAAGTAGATGGTTTGTTGCAATTCACGGTAATTACTATTGATGCACAGAATACAGCTTGAAGTTCTCAGATCTATAATATGGACTGAAGGAGAAATACCAACAGAATCCTAGTATAGAGCTGGAAATGCTAATATTTATTAAAGTAAGTTTCAGTCAGATTTGCATAGAGATTTCTTCTAGAAAGAGAAAGTATACTTAGAAAATGTTTGTATTACTTTCTCTTGATGATGTGAATCAGACTTGCGCTGCAATTAGCATCTGCTACAATATACAGTACACTAAGGATGGAACTGCAGATGTGGTTGAATCTGTAGCAGTGAGGCATTTTAAGCAGTATTTCCACAGTCACTTAATTTCAATATACCTGGGCATTTAGCATCATAACGGTGCTATCTCCTCCCATTTTCCCTCAAGATCTGTATGAGAACAACTGAGTGATACTATGTCAACACTGCTGATATTACTCCCTACATTGAGTCACCTCTGTAGTCTGTTACAACTAAAATTTCACTGAAAATTATTAAAACTAAGGGATGAAATATTTGTGCACAACTAGCATATTTTTCCACCATAGTAATCTGAAAAACAAATCTCTGTATAAGTAAATGAACTTAGTGTGAAAAAAAAAAAAAATTAAGTCCTTAGATAATTCATTTAATGATTGAAAATCACACTGACTGTAAAGCAAATTCTATAGCAATCCTAGCTTGTTCCTCTAGTCAAAATCCACTTGTTCTTATTATATTTATCCAGTCCACACTATCCTCAAAGCCAGAATTCATTCACATCTCAATCCAGAGGTCTCTGTAATGAAAGCAATTCCTTTGAAGTTTCAAAAGCGTGTTTCCTTACTCTGCAAGCTTCTTTTCTCCAAAGAAACCCTACAATGTTATAGTTACCACAGCGTTGCCATTAGCCAATATAAAGATTAAAATCCTTGTCCCTTGCACTCTAAATTTAAGAAGCAATACATTTGGTTTCCCTTCAGGTAAAAAGCTGTTCAGAGTAATCTGTCTTGAAGACAATCATTCTCTATGGCTCTTAATGGCAAATGTTCAAAGAAATAATTTACCAACCATGCATAGCCAAACATGTAGAAAAGGCTAGGTTTTGGAAACCATAGATATCCTAGGAAATTCCCACTCCTTACAGTGAATTGTTACTGTGCTAGGAAGTCAAGACAGGCATTCAGGTGCTTTTATGAGAATGGATGTCCCTTAAAAATCAAGCCCTTAGAGTATACAGCACCTGCTATGAAATCTCAAAATCTCAGAACACCAATAGTTGCTAACTCACAGCAACTGACACTTTAAAATTATTTCCTTTATTTCGTAAATATATTAAAAGAGAAAAATAATGACAGGCAGGTTGAAAGAAATTCAATTCAGCTTATTTCATTATTGTTATTTTCTCTGTAAAACAGATTTATTCAGTGTGTTCTAACTTTCAGTCGAAATTTAGTAAATCCCTTAGATCAAATGTTGGTTTCCTCCCACCTTGGTACTTTCATTAATAGCAAAAAAGCCATTTTCAAATGTGAAATGGGGGCTTGGATAGAAAAGGTAAGCCTTACTTTCATTATTTTTTACGTTTGGTGAGCTGTCTTAAACTAATCTGTATGATTCTGCACTGAAGCAGAGCTACAAGCCCTCAGTCACACCTGCTGAGAGGCAGAACGAAAAAGCATGTTCAAGAAATATCTTAAGCCCATTTAATTCTCACCTACTTTCAACTGCCAGCAAATGCCTTACAGTAGAATAAAGATTTTTGAAAAAAATTACCAGAAACACAGAATTGGAGCAATTCCTTCAAAAATTTTTGTTAGCACACTTTACAGGCTGGAATTGCTCAGAAGTGGATGACTTTAGCTTATGCTTTAAATGGCATGAAACTCCTTGCAGCAAGGTTCAATTATTAATTTGGTAACTATTTTGACATGAAGCTTGTCTAACTTAGGCTCTAGGCCTAGGCTTTCAGGGTGTCCACAGATACACAGATATAACTGAACATACATGCAGTAATCTTGAGTGTTCTACACTAGAAAATAGGTTATGAAGAAATATCTGTATTAGAATGAGATGTCTGGCCTCAGTGACAATGCAGCTGTGCAACAGCCAGCCTTCTACTGCATTAATTCAGTACATCCATCTGCAGCCCACCACGGATCTCTGGTAACAGTCTGGAATTACAGAAGGGATTAAAAGTTGGGCAAACTGGGGTTTATCTGAGATAGATAGGGTGATTTCATATTTTAAGTAAAGCCAGCACGCACTCCATCACTGTCAGATAGGAGGTAAACTGGATTACAGAATTAGTCTATTAGGAAAAGTCTTTAGCTGATGTAAGAGTTACCTCTGCTGTTACGGTAACCATTTCCTTTTAAAATGGTTTCAGGACACATTTCTGTGAAGCAGTCTTTCCAAAGCATAAGATTTTGATGCTACTAAAGTCTGAATTTAAAAAAAAAAAAAAAAAAAAAAAAAAAGAAAAGCAGATCTGACTTCTACTTTTGCAGGTAATACTGCTATCCTGTAGCAATAATACTGTATTTTCCAGGAACACATTCTTTGAATACTTTGGTCAACACCAAGCCATGCCAGAGTGTAACCAATAAACATCTGGCTTACAATTCTTCATGCACGGTAAAGTGTGAGGCCTGGTGCCTGTATACTACTGAACTTCCTCTTTATTACTGTTTTTCTCCTTATAATGAAATTCTTCATAGGTATGAAAACACAGAATCTAAAGTTTTAGAACCAAACTGCCACTTGTAATTAAAAAGGTGGACAAAATGATAAAACACCCTGACCATCTGTACGACTTAAAAACATTCCAAATAAATTCATATAAAAATTTGCTGGTTGTCACCAATTTCAGACAGCATATCAAATATGCTGTCATACTCATGCAATTAGCTAACGTTAAGATTTAACTACAGTTATTGTTTAATAAATATTACATATATCTACATATATATATCACAAGACATAGACGTGAACACATGAGTAGAAAGGGTGTTGAATACCCTGAACCACCAGTTAGTGTACTTACCTACAATCTATAACTTGAGTCATTACTTAATATAAACATGTAATAATCACAGATTAAAATTCTATGTCTGGCTGAAATAAAGCGAGATCAGTGCTTTAGCTGTGTTATTGGCCATATACCAAAGGATGTCTGAGGTTGTTTCTGGTTATGTGCAGTTCAAATCGGGTATTAAGAAACCAAGGAGGCCTACTGTGGTCCAAGCTGTCAGAGATGCTTCTAACATTTTAAACATGAACAAACAATTCTACGCACACCTTTATGACCACTAACTCATACATATGCAGATGTTAAAGATTACACTGGAGAAAAACATACATAAATGTCCCACATAGGAGAGTTATATTAAATGCTCAAACAAATAAGCATGGTGTAAACAGACACATTAGGAAAGGCCTCAACAACACATTTAGCAGGGAACTGTACTTTGACTTTATTTGCTAAGATCTACGAACAATTATTCTGTAGCAGCTGTTCTCCATCATTAAATATTCTTTATATATATTATTAGCAGCTAGATACAGCATCACGTGTTATTTATCGGTATTAACTATCTTACTGTCATGCATTTTAGGATTACAGTGTCTATACTGGAGAAGACAGGGTGGGTTACAGAATGGAGTTATAACATTAGACAGCAAGGCTCAAAACTGACAGGCAATAATCATACTTTTATGTTACACAATTCTACAATCAAATTAAACAAGAGAAACATCATTGTGGTAGCACGAAATTTGGTATGACACTTCAGGAATGACCAGATCCTACATGACCATGTATTCGCCTCTTTTTTTGAGCCATGCAAGTTGAAGGGTCATGAACACAGAGGGTATTAAAACAGACAGGTTAGACGCAGTGGCAACATGAAACATTTGAGATCAAGTGAATAAAAGACAGAATCACATACCCATTTTTCCACATCAACTAGCTGTAGAAAGAAAAAGCAAGAAATCAGTAAATCTTTTTCCTTATATACAACATATCAAAGTCTATTTTGAAGTTAACATTTCACATTTTCGGAAATGTATCTAGTATGAAAGAAAATGTACGACTAGAAGTTATTCTCCTGGAATCTCTTTAAAATACCAATACCTCACTTTTTGTCTTTATTTTATGGGAAGCACTTCAAATTCTGGAAGCCCAAAACTTCCATCTAAATATCAGATAATAGGCAGCAAATAAAGACCAACGCTGAATTAATTCCACGTTGTATTCAGTTCCAAGCAGCCAAAAATAAAGGACACAGTTTCCCACAGAACTTGTCTCCATTTTCTCTCGAGTAAAGCTCTGTCGTAAGTGAACATTATTCACTTGAAAAGGATTACTGGGTACTATTCAAGATTTGCCATTTTAATGAACGCTGTAAGTACAACAGGTAAAATTAGAGGGTATCTGTCAAACCCTGACCCTATAACATGCAGCATAAAACCATATCTTGTGTAAGAACAGAGAAAAGCACACAAAAATGTCATTCATTTTTCCTATGGGGAATGAGAGAATCACTCTGAAAAGCTTGAGGTTTTCTATTAACAAAACCGTTTCAAGGTTCATTAAAGAGACAGATTTAAAATTACTCTCTCTAAAACCACTTCAGACCATCTTAGACTCTCAGAAAGGATTAAGAATATCTACTAGAACACATTTCAGCTACTAGATGTGGTAGCATGGCACTACCTATTAAAAACTTAGTTGGCACCAACAACTGTATATCTGAAGTAGATTTCTTGCTGGACTTAGCACAGAAAACACTGCAGCATATGAAGCTTTCTGTGGCTTTACTGCAGGTCCACATTGACCTTTTGTCAGCAGATGTCACGTGAAAGTCTACAATAATTTAAGATAGCTTAGTGCAAACCATGAGCAATTTTCAAAACCACTGGTATTTGGATTTCAGCCCATTTGTGAAATTACTGTAATAAAAGGCAATATATTTAGGTTTTGTTTATTAAAATAATTTTATTCAAACTATAATTTTTCACCTTTTTTTATAAACATTTTAATTAAAATGGAGTTTCATATTTTCATTATAATCCACTGCTGCTCATGCACGAAGGTTAGAAAACACCATCTGAACTCTCAACTAATTACCATTATAAACTTACAAGCATTTGTTAATTTGAGAACTCCTACCTCTCTTCTGCAATTTGGACTGCATTTCANTTCTGGTCTTATCACTTGTTACTTGGGAGAAGAGACTGATCCCCACCTCTCTACAACCTCCTTTCAGGCAGTTGTAAAGACTGATAAGGTCTCCCCTGAATCTCCTTTTCTCTGGGCTAAACATTCCCAACTCCCTCAGCTGCTCCTTGTAAGATTTGTGCTCTAGACCCCTCACCAGCTTTGTTGCCCTTCTCTGGACACACTCCAGCACCTCAATGTCTTTCTTGTAGTGAGGAGCCCAAAACTGAACACAGCACTCAAGGTGGGGCCTCACCAGTGCCAAATACAGGGGGGGCAATCACTTGCCTAGTCCTGCTCGACACACTATTTCTGATACAATCCAGGATGCTGTTGGCCTTCTTGGCCACCCAGGCACACCACTGGCTCACATTCAGCCGGCTGCCTACCAATACCCCCGGGTCCTTTTCTGCCATATAAATATGTATATTTAACATGTATGCTTTTGAAAGGGAAGGAGTCAATCCATGCTGCCTGCAGGAACTCAGCAGGAGCCTTTACTGCAACTGAAATCCTGCAGACAGTCCAAAATGAAGCCTGTTGATGTGAGACCCACTACCCATCCCAGAAACAAACTGTGGCTCAGCAGGCTGGCAGCACAGGCTGCTGCAGTCGGCAGATCCCTTCCCAGTCACGGCTGCCCAGGACCCTGTCAACCTCCCCCTTGCTGGGACAAGCCCCTGCCTGAAGAGTGGCAGCTCAAATGCTCAAAATGAAAAATCCCAGTTTAGGAGAGGCTGAGTGATCCTGACGCACACAGAAGCAAAATCTTGGTTTACAGCTCCCATTGAGTTTTGAGCTCATCCCAAGCCCAGCATTCCTGCTGCTCAGCTGAGGTTGATGATCCTGCCATTCAAAAAGGCAAGGCAGTGCACCTGTGAAGAGCAGGGACTCATTGCCTCTTCTGCACTCAGGTCCCAGCTGGGGCTATAAATCAGGCACCTGGAGCCCAGAGGCAGAATCTCATCTTTGCAACAGAGCTGCCCTCTGTTCTCAGCCTTTGTTCACTTACACCCCTGGTCCTATACCCCTTCATTTCTTTCACGTTCCTTCCCCCCATCTCCAACTCAAGAGTTGTTGCCAGCCTTTTATGTAAATTAAAAATGGTAGTTCTCTGTGATAAGAGAGAAAAATCAAATCTGCCTATTAACTTTTGACCTGGAGTAGTGTAACTCTCACACTACAGTAGTACTTAAATACTTAAAAAAGACTGATACACTCACCTGCTTGGAAGGCTTTGGTTTTAGCATTGTTATTGAAACAAAACATTTGATGGCTCTCCAGCAAGACCTTCCAAAACCAGAAACCATACCTTTCAGCGAATCAACACTACCACAGTCACTAAGGAATGGCTGGGCATCAAAAGAAATAATTTTTCCAGAGACAAATAGCCGTTAAGTGTGAAATAACACCTGTTCTTACCAGACCTGTAATTTTTCCTAAAATATTGTAGATATACTCTGTGATGTACCTACTATGGATTCAAATTTCTTACTGCCACAGGGAGATGCAGTTACATACATGCAGATGTATTCTCACACTTATAGTGCCTATCCAGACCTGTTCAGCAGCAATGTTCAGTGACGATCATCAGGAAATTGTGCACATTTATCATCAACTCTGACACACCACACAAGCAATACAGATACGAACCCCGTTTCTGCCCAAACTCAGCTTCCTCCCATTTCCTGTTCAGGAGAGGAATCCACTCTGTTCAGTTCTACTCAGTCTCACAATCCTAGCTTTACCTCTTCTTTTTTTTTCATACCCATGCTGCTGCCACTCAAATGTTATCCCTTTGGGGAGAACTATTCACATCCAAACTTGAACAATATGGAAGTCAATGATGCACATACAACATCATTAGCATCAAAAGCACCCCAAGGTGTTGAACCCTGCAAGATAAGGAGAGTTAGAAACAAAACTACATTACAAAAACTTTGACTGAATTTGAAGATTAGGGACTTTTTTTAATCACCACAGAAGGTGTCGGTACGATACCTCCTGGAGGATCAGCACACTGAACACATTTCAGGAGGAAGGATCACTGTGTAATCTTCCAGCTGCAGCTGCTTTGAGGTCCCATGGAGCTGCCTGATAGCAGCTCTGCAGAGACCATGAACATTTGCCATACTCCCAGCCTGCACAGCACCGCTGTGCATTTCCTACACTGAAAGCTTTTTGCACCAGCATCTAAATATTCTTTAAACTTGTTATTATAAGCCACTAAGATGAGACAAAGGATCCCTCAATTTTTGAAATTTTGCATCCACCTAGCATAAAGCTATCCCTACAAAAAGCCATTATAACACAAATATAAATTTGGATAATTTTCATATATATTATGAGATTTTTAAATAGTGTTATTCACATCTGTTTAAAAATATTGCATAATTATTCTTTCAATTCTCAGTATAATTGCATACCTTGGCAAAAATGAAAGATATCATTTATTCAATGTAAAATCTTGGCTTCCACAAATAATTCAGATTACAGCTCTGTGCATTGCATAAGAAGAGGAAAATACAATGTCTGAGTATCACAATATGCAGGCCTTGCATCAGTTGTGAGATTGACATAAGGTTGCACTTTGTACAGTCAGTAACAGGAGAGCTGCAACAGACATGAACGATTTATATTTCAAAACACCTTTTACTATTTACTAAGGTGAAGTATGAAGTTTTTGCATTTTCAAAAGAATTATGCTAAATTTTAACAGAAAAAAGTTAACAAAATTAAGGCAAAGACTAAAAAGAAAGTAACAAAAGTCATCTTGCAACCTAAATTTCAGTCCTTTCCTGTCACTGTCTTACAACACAGCCTTCCACATGTCCATTACCTTTTCAACATCAACTCTGCCTCATTCAATATGTAGAAGAGAGGGTGGTCACTTACTATTTTATCTCATCCCAGCTCAGTATGCAACCATTGTCCTGAATATTGATTAAAAAAATGGTCCTGAAGACATAATGATTAAATACCATCAACTTTATGATGTTCACTACTACAATGCTATTCTCACAAATATTAATTCGATTTTCACAATATCCCAGATGACATATCAATACATTTAAAGAATCCAAAGCATCAATCCATTAAAATCAAAGCATAGACAAACCAGGGACTTCAGTTTAAGATGCCTAGTACCTGATTTCTAACATTTTACATTTCATGCATAGCTTCTGTCAGCTACAATCCTCAACACCTGCACAAATCAGTCCTGAAGTATGAAGACATACAAAAACAGAAAAAATAGAAACTAGCAATCATTGCTTAGCTAGACTAACCTGGTTTAAAACTTGGTGTGTTAATAGCTGTGGAGAACCACGTAGTAGCATTAAGAAAGTGAGTGGTTTAAGAGACTATCTGCCCTTCACATAGGATTATGTAGCAAAAATGACACTCCTCAGCATTCTGTAAAAGCACTTGAATGTGAGGATTTGGGAGGGGAGGCTACCTATTCATCTTTTATTTTGCCTAAATATCTTTAGTACACCATTTCCAAAATTTAAAAAAGGAAAACAGCAACAACAACAAAAAAAAACCCTAAAAAAATCAACCCAACTCTTCCAGGACTTAAGAGGGAATCTTTACTGAATGGCATCAGTATGTTGCCATCCTTTATCTTAAGTAACTATAGGTTATAGATGCCAAGGGGATAATACCTGTGGAACTGACTGCTGAAAAGCAGAGAAATAGATAATCCCCTTATTTTCTCTGGCTCTGGTTCTCCCCACATTCAAACCCACAGCAACAGTGTCTGAGTGTTCCAAAATCATTACCTTGCACATCAGTTTTCTGCTTTCAGGACCAGTGTCCAGCTTCAGGTGGGTTTGCAAAACACCCAAAAGTATCAAACAGAAGTTTACTTCCAGCTCTGAACCTTGATGTCCATAAGAATAGCACAAATGCAATCAGTTAAAGAGCAGATCTGAGAAATTCCAGCACATTCATTTATCTTGAAGTGCTCAAGTTGCATTTTTTTAAGCACTTAAATGTCTTTACTGAGAAAGAAAATGTGAAATAAGATCCTCTGTCTTTTTTTTTCTTTCACCCTGCACCCCTGTAAGACTCCAGCTCCGTATCAGTAGCTGACAGCATTTCACATCTTCATTACAAACCAGGAGGACAGGACAGAGCTTCCAAGCACTGACAATCTCCATGGCATACAGTGGTAGAAAAACACAGCTGCTGTGCGAATACTGGGAAAAAAAATGCAGAAAACTGCACATAGAAGTTTTCAGTAGGCAATATGGCAAGTAAGATCAATTTGCAGGAAACTAACAAAGGAGTTAACCCTACATTTGATTTTGCATAAAATTAAACAAAATTTCAAGCATATAAAGGAAAATAGGAGCCTCTTTTTTCCCCCCTATGTAATGAAGTCTAGGAAGAGAAATAGTAAAAAAGGCTTCAAGTTTACTCAAAGGTTTTAATTCAGAATGAACAAATACAGTGTGTTTTCCTAAAATTAGTGCTTAAAATCATCTCAACATAAACGCTAGAGCACCTTACACCATCCTGACACCTTCTAGTATGTAGTATATGGTGTAATTCAAAATACAGAAATTGTAACTACATATACATTCACTTTCTTGCGACAAATGATACAAAAAGAAATCCTTACTTATTTAAGTAGTACATTTTTTCCAGTAAGCAATCAAAAAGACGACACTTGGTATGAAAGGCCACAGAAGCAACTGAGAGAAACCCATGAGGTTCTGTAGATGGTAAGTACGTTTGGAGCCTCTGTCCTGCAAGACTCATTAAAACACAATTCCAATAAAAGCACATAGCCCTCAACGCACAGCTGATTTTACTAGTGAGCCATTCATACAGCATGAAGCCTGGGCATTAGTAGAGGAATTGAACTTTGTACCCACTTTGCTTATAAAATTAAAGAAAAAAAAAAAAAAAACCAACATACAACCCAGATTTCCTTATGCTACTCTGAACAAAAAAAAGCCCATGCGTACACCTCCTGCTGGCAGAAGAAAGCACAGGTCAGCAAACAGGCACTCCAGAAGCTCCCACTAGACTAGGTGCTTCTCACTCTACACCTTCCCAGTGAAATGAGATTTTTGCCATGGATGGATGGTGCACAGCAATAAAATTGTGGCTTGGCACCCACTCATCTTCTGGTAGACCAGAGTGAAAAGAATGTTTTACCACTGCTAAGAGAAGTAAGCTGCTGTGAAAGACAGTTTACCAAGCATTCTAAATCACTCGGATGAAAAGGTGCAATTAACAACAACCATTTGCATGGGACTTCACTTCTCTCATCCACAAGAAGATGGACAACATGCTGACAGGTGAAAGCAAGTAACGAACCACTTGTATTTATATGTGTTAGAAAGACAGACAGATAGATAGATAGCTGTCTTGTCTATTCACCAGGGTACAGCATTTAACATACAACCCAGACTCTTCAAATTTCAATGACCTCATTTATGATAATTATCACGAAGGACTATAAAAGACATCAGAAGGTGAAAGAGCAGTACATCATGTGACTGCTGGATATATTTCAGAAAACACAAGCAAAGCAAGTGTAACTCGAGGAATCACAATCCCTTACTGGTCTCAAATGAAAAGCAGGGTTTTGTTCAGAACAATATAAACGACATGTGACTTTGTGCTTCACTTACAGTAAAATGTCCTTTAAATGCCAAGCTAATTTAATTTCCTGTATCTAGCCACTGTACCCAAAACCTTTTTTGATTTCTTTGAAGTAATAAATGGATTAGAACAGAACGAAAGTTCAAACTAGCCACTTGTTATCTAAATACAGATAGTAGCAGTCTTGAATTCTCAAATTCACCCTTTCAAAAAAAATCATTTATATTGAAGCATATGAAAAAAAAAAACCCACCTTTGAAATATATTTCAAATAAGAGTTAGCAGCAATAGCCTTTATGAAGGTTACCTTATGCTTCATTTTAATTTGCATACCCTCTTGGCAAATTTTTATGTTAATAACTGCTTTTTTATGCAGTACATTTACTTGAGGAGGATTTCAAAAAGCTTTCAGACAAAAGTCTGCATGATTTGCTGAGGCAACTGAGGCTAAGAAAGTACCTGATGTTTTTCCATGTCAAGTATGTCTAGATATCTTTTCTTTAGGCAGCTCTAGAACTGTCACAGAACAGAAAAGCAACTTGGTGGAGAATTTTGTAGAACCTGTCAAATTCACCTAACAGACCTAGCGTAGGTAAGCTTGCTCAAAACTATACACTTTGGCCCTGATTTTGGCTGAGAAACAGGTAATAACCAGCATCATCACGCCTGCTCTATATCATGACTGATGCTGGATCTAAAGGTACCAGTCATTGTAAGATATTTTATAAATCATCAGTATCAACAAGACACAACATTGAAAATAAGAATTAAGGCAATCCCTTTATGTACAGACAGGATAGTCTGTACATAGGACATAAGAAAATAATTTTCCATGTTATGAAAGGTGAGAACTGGTAATAGCATACCACATACAGTTCTGTTGTCTATCTTTTATGAAAAAAAGATGTTTAAAACTCAAAACTGAAAGAAGCCAAAAAATTATAAATCTGTTCCTTACACCTGAAACCTGGCAACTTCCTTCCTATGTGCCCACAGCAGCACCTCTTCTGAGCAAGGACAGCAGCACAGAAGATGATACTCCAGCACAAGAGTAGCTGATGATAATGTAAAACAGCCAACTTTGCCTTCCTTTCCTCTTATAGGGATGTAAAGTCAGGTCCCTTTCTCCTATTCAATATCCATCACATCCGGAACAACATAACTACCCCTGTTTCTAATATTGCTTATATTGTCCAGAAAGTTCAGAAATTACTGAATACAAGAGTAATAATGGAAGGATGGCCAGTATTTATTTCCTAAGAATATTAGGGAAAATTTACTGGAACTGATTTGACTACGGCAATTCAGCACTTTCACAAGGAAAAAGTACTAATGTTAAAGAATGTAGTAAATAAATATTTGATAAAAAAAAGAAAACAACCAACAACAACAACAAAGACCAAAACCAAGCAAACAAAAAACCCACAAACCAACAAAAAAAAACCCCACCATGACCAATAATCAGAGTAAAAAGAAATCAGAAGCAAAATATTCTTACAACCTCTTGTCATGATCATTCCTAAGTTATTCCATAAAGCTGTGGATTCACTTTCTCAGGATCATTCAGTCTCATAATCTTTAGCAAAAAACAAGGCACTGGGCTCCAAAGAGGGCTCACTGGCAAAGCGTAATGGCCAGACTGAGAATAGATGACCCAAAGGCTTTTTCTGGTCTTAAATGCTTTCTAAAAACCTAAGAATTTCCGTTTTCATATTTCACCTGGCTCTTCTAATAATAAAAAAAGTTGTGCTCAAAAGGCAAGTCAAAATAATTACAAAATAATACCTAGGCTATATGCCCTTCTAGGACAGAGCTTAGGCAGTTAAAATTCTGCTTGTCTAAGAGACCAGACCCCAGACTGAGCACAGATGTAACGACAGTCTTCATTTATATGGTTACTTACTATTCCCTTTCTCTGCACACGGAATGGTTCCTTTCTGTGGGTGAACTAACAATACAAGTAATACATGCATACAGCACTCAAGTCCCACCAAAATCAAAAATTTACCTGTTCAAAATGAAAAGTGTAAATAATGCTGCCTAAGCAAACAAAACAGATGTGGGTTTGTTTTTTAAACCAAAAGCACATAATATAGCTATGCATTTCAACATTTTAATAAACTGCCAGAGCTGAGCAGAGTATTGCAAAGTGAAATTATAAAAACTCATAGCACAAACTAACTACTCAGTGCCTAGGGCTGGAAGAAACAGAGCACTACATACATTCATTCTTGTGAAATTTCACTCATTTTTCCACTGTTGCCTTTGATACTAGCATTTAGCTGATTCAGGAGAGAGAAGTAGGTATACTCAGATCTAATCTCATCAAGTATAGAAATTTGTATTTGGGGATTCTTGCACTGAAAAGGTAGGTCTTTATTGCAGAGTTAATTCTCCACATTTAATACATACTAATTGAGAATTAAAAATAAATCCAGTTACTGCACATAGTTATTCTTAAGCACACAGAAAGCTGTTTATTGTTCTGATTCAAGTCAGCATGAGATTTTGTTCATATTACTCAACCATTTCATTACTGCTCTTATCTGTTATAGAATAAGAATACCTATTATATAAACACAGCATTTAAGAGATTACACACCACAAAAAGCAAAGAAGCACAAGGAGACCACTTTTAAACACTGTAGCCTTAATGATTTCTAATGTAATAAGTAATTAAGGACTGAAAAGACCTCCCTTTGCAGGATTATTTCCATTTGAAAACTGAGGTCATATTGAATCCAGTTTCTAAAGAGATTGTTACTATAAATGACTGCAGTTTCTTCTCCTAGATGACAGAAAACACTGTTATTCTAAATAAAAAATTGATGCTGCTTCAGGAAGATATAGTGCTTCAGATGTATGCACAAAATTACTTCTTCTCATAAAGTAAACACATCAGTCATTATATGCAAAACACACATGTTCTAACAGTTACTTCAAACAAATATGAAGCTGCCTACATAAGTACCAACCATAAGATAAATACCTATAAACACAATGGAAAACTTTATATATTTTTCATAGAAACTACACATAGACACTAAATGTCAGTTTTGTTAATTTATCAGCAAGTACATGTTCAGTTATTTTAGTATTATCATTAACCTTGGCTTCTGGATACTTACTAGAAGAAGAAAAATAATGACACAGACAATGTCACATAATGACCACACTCAGAGACTTTTCTGTATCTTTTTTGTGTGCATCTCAGAAGACCCATGAGTACAGAGCACTGTACATCAGTACAACTGACATCACTTTTCTTTAGGCACAGATAGGAATGCCCAGAACTCTGACCTCCAGGGTTACGGATAGAAACCATCAATAATTGTTTCTAGGAAATACCAGATTACCATCAAACATGGTTCTTGCAGCATGGAGTACGTAGGTCCCATCAGTCACTGTGCCCTACAAAAGTTGGCGTCTTTTTCTGCTCACATCTAGTGCAGAAAATAGTCCAGAACTAGTGCAAATGTTCTGCCTGAGACTTCTACAAAGCTGTCTTTAGCCTGTCCTCTTCCCAGCAGAATCCTTGAGCTCACATTTTCTAACCATTCTGCAGAGAACTTAACCTGGTTCATTATCCCATGTTCTCTGTATTAAAAGTAAATATTTACTTAACAGTTGGTCCCAAGACTCTGCTAAAGACAGCTCAACAGAAAAGTCACCAATTAATGTTGTGATTTTTAAAAAGTTTCAACACTTTGTATTCAAAAATTGATTGTTTTTTAATTCACCCTATTCTGCCCTATAGCACTACTTTATCATGCGTTCCCATACAGTCTCTCCAGTTTCTTACCCTGCCCACAGCTGGTGGGAATAAACAGCAAGAAAACTATTGGTCTGCCTCACACATATGTTATCCTTGGGTTTGGACTTTGATTTTTGACATTATGTCTGTATGTGCCTGTTCTTTTGAATTTATTTTTTTCCTGTGGATGTGCTTACTCTTGGTTTCAGGATTTACAAACTAAGGGAAGTGGGGTCCCCATTTAGAAGCATGGATCTGCTTACTCTGGTGCCATCTCTTCTCTCAGATGTGCTTTTCATTCTATTGCTGTTGGAGTTAGTCCTTGGAACAAATTATCCCTTTGGACAGCACACACTTTGGATTATCCATGAGACTGTTCTTGGACTTCATTTCTCAAATACCACTTTCAGTGTCTGGCATTTTCTGGGACTATGGTATAGTGGAGGAAAAAAAAGTGCTGTGTTTTGCAAGATGAAAAAAGTGCATATTCAATAACTTACCCCTTCTGCCTTTTCTTCTGTGTTAGCCAGCATTTCCTGGAGGGCCCGTACTGATAGAGACTGCTCCAGCACGAAGGTGCAGATGGACAAATCAGGTGGAACATTCTAGGTGAAAGAAAAACATGAAATCACATTATTCATAGATTTGTTAAAAGCACTTTCTAACGCTTCTATCTTCCCTCACTTTCCATGAATCTGAAAGATCTAGTATGTCCTTGAGGCTATGAAAGCCAGTGACATTCTGGGCTGCAACAGTTAAGGCTTAGCCAACAAGCAAAGGGAAGCAATTCTTCCCCTCTGTTCAGCATTTGTAAGCTGATGCCTGGGGTACTGGGCTCCCCAGTTCAAGGACAGGGAACTGCTGGAGAGGGTGCAGCAGAGGACTACGAAGATGATTAGGGGCCTGGAGCACCTCTCTTATGAGGAAAGGCTGAGGAACTTGGGTCTTTTTAGTATGGAGAAGACTGAGGAGGGATCTAATCAACACCTATAAATACTTAAAGGGAGGGTGTCAAGAGGATGGGGCCAGTCTTTTTTCAGTGGTGCCCAGTGTCAAGACAAGAGGAAATGGGCACAAATTTGTACATAGGAAGTTGCACCTAAACATGAGGAGGAACTTCTTTACTTTGAGGGTGGCAGAGCACTGAAACAGGCTGCCCAGGGAGGTGGTGGAGTCTCCATCACTGGAGACATTCAAAACCCACCTGGACATGTTCCTGTACAATTTGTTCTAGGTGGACCTGCTTTGGCAGGTGGGGTTGGACTAGATGATCTCCAGAGATCCCTGCCAACCCCGTATCATTCTGTGATTCTGTTTCTGTCCCATTTGGGGTCTCTCAATAATAGACAGAAACCAATAAACTGCATCAACTTCAGCAGAGGATTACCATCACTGTGAGGGCTGGTGCACTCGCCCTTTGTGGCTGAGGGACCTGAGCTTGATCAGCCTGCACGGAGGAAAAAAAGGAGAGTAGGATCTTATTGTTCTCTTTACCAATCTAGTAATAGGGAAAATAGAGCCAGATTTTTCTCAGAGTTGCTCCTTGAAAGGAACAGGAGAAGCAATATAAGTAGTACCAAAGAAAATTACAATTAGATATTAGGGATAAAAATTCACACTGGGAGTAGAAAAAAATGTCGAAGGCTGCCAAGCAAAGCGATGAAATCTTTGCTTGGACATTAGCATATGGCACGTGTGTCTTAGACATGATAATAAGATTGTAGGGGAAACAAAATTGAGTCTTTAGGCTACTGGCAATAGCCAGACCTCATCCTTATGATGGTTTTCAGTTCAAGTTTACTTTTCTTTTGCAGAAACATAGGACAATCCCAAGCCAGTAGCTTCTCAGCCTTGCAGGGCGATATGCTTCACTATATTCTGTTTTAAGTGGGATAAAATTAGACAGTCTTAAAAAACTTGTCATGTCTGAAAAAAATCACTGAGCTATCTAAAAGCTAATTTTCCAGACTATCATAAAAATTGGTAATAAAATCGAAACAGGTTTGTAATAGCAATGTATAAGTTACAAAGTAATAAAGTAAAATTAGACTTTACGTGGGGACCTTTTCTTCTGTTAATAGAATATTCAACTCCTACACACCTTTTCTTGCCTCCAGAACTTCTTTCATGTTCCTTCTCTTTTCCTTGTCATGTTAGTTGCATATTTTAGTTTAGGAATACTTCTACTGTCTATTGGAAATCTTTTTTTACACCATGAATACTTTACCGCTAAAGCTATGAAACTGCACATTTATTCAAACTGTGTACATTACACTTAATTGTAAACAGTAGTTGCAAAACCATTTCATTCCCTCTTTTTCAAAAGTTAGTTTACTAAGAATACCTTGTACTTAATAGTTTATTAATTTGCTGTTCATCACTCCTAGCTTTACAAAAATTCAAGTCTGTTTATAAACTAATAGATCTTTCATTACCTTCCACTATTTGTATTTCAATAAAATGAATGTAAAATAGTATTTTAAATTAAAGTTTTAGTCAGTTCAAAAAGCATCAGATAGCATCCTCTTTTGCATCAGATTTTGATGCCACCTCTTTTAGAATCAGTCCTCTACTTACTTGTCAGTGTTCTTGTTACCATTTTCCTTTTGTAGTTACTGAGACACTACAACAGTCCTTTTCATGCTAGCATTAGGCCAATAGACAACTAATTAGATTCTCTTCAAAACATGCTTGTAATGTAAGTAACTATCATAAAGTCCTTATTTTACAAAGTAGGAAAGAGAGCACTCAAAGATTGCAGGTTGCAAGGTGTTGTTTCTGCTCAGTAAACACAAGTACAATTTTCCATACTAGAAAGCCTCACAGAAAGAAACTGCCTGACAGTCCAGCTCACCTTCAGCTCTCCCCAGTGCAGACTGACTGGCGAACAAGAGTCTGAACAAAACAGAAAAAGATGCTCCTTGCACTGCGCTCAGAAATGAGCCAAAGCTACGTTTTCTGTCTGTTTACTAATAAACAAACATATGTAAGCTAACAAAGTCTCTGGACACGCTCCAGCACTTCAATGTCCTTCCTGTAGTGAGGGGCCCGAAACTGAACACAGTACTCGAGGTGAGGCCTCACCAGTGCTGAGTACAGGGGCACGAGGACTTCCCTACTCCTGCTGGCCACGCTATTCCTGATACAGGCCAGGATGCCATTGGCCCTCTTGGCCACCTGGGCACACTGCTGGCTCATGTTAAGCCGGCTGTCCACTAACACTCCCAGGTCCTTTTCTGCTGGGCAGCTTTCCAGCCACTGTGCCCCAAGCCTGTAGCGCTGCAGGGGGTTGTTGTGACCGAAATGCAGGACCTGGCATTTGGCCTTATCAAACCTCATCCTGTTGGCCTTGGCCCATTGATCCAACCTGTCTAGATCCCTCTGTACAGCCTTCCGACCCTCAAGCAGATCAACACCCCCACCTACTTTGGTGTCATCTGCAAACTTACTGAGGGTGCATTCAATCCCCTTGTCTAGATCATCAATAAAGATATTGAACAAGACTGGCCCCAAAACTGAGCCCTGAGGGACACCACTGGTGACTGGCCACCAACCAGATTTTCCTCCATTAATCACAACTCACTGGGCACGGCCATCCAGCCAGTTTTTTATCCAGCGGAGGGTACACTTGTTTATGCCACGATTCTCCAGTTTCTCCAGGAGAACGCTGTGGGGGACAGTGTCAAAGACCTTACCAAAGTCCAGGTACACAACGTCCTTCAACAGTCCAAGGAATCTGAATCACTTGTCTTTGATCCAAAAGATCAGTGAAAAATTCTGACAAAGAATGTCAGTATTCAAACCAATTTATTTTCTATTTTTTACATATTTGCAAAATCAATTCTATTTTAATTATTTTTAACATAAAATATACCTAGTGACTTAAAAAGTACCAACTCCAGTACTCCTCAGAGCTTAAAACATTGTCTATGCTAGTTCTTGAATACAAGACTTGTCTTATTGTCAATTATTTGTCTAGACAACCTAGATAGTCATAAATTACAACCTAATAATAAATTACTATTAGCTTTTTCTATTGATCCTTTAGCATTATTTATAATAGTACCTACAAGCCAGCAAAGTCAGACAGATTAAAATAGTCATTCTCAAAGCATATATATTAATGGAGTAATTGCTGGAATATTTAGAAAATTTGAGAATTATTTATTCTTCCTACCATTTTAAACTGTATTTATTGTGTACACTAATTTTCTGTAGTAATATTTGCACAGTAAGTTATGCTTTACTCTGTGGGAGGTAGATTTGCAAATTAGATAATCATACCCTTTATTAAAAAGGTGTTTTGAGCAAAGCTTTTGAAATGCTATTTAAAAACATCTCTAACTCGAGTACAACCCACAACTGAATTGTGAAGACTGGATATATTCGTTATGCACTATTTCAGTTTTTAGGGAATTACTATTTGCAAGCATACCATACTCCACTGTGACAACAATGAAAGCAAGAGTTCGAGATGCAAAACTCAGTCCCACTATTGTTGCTCTGATGATTACATAGCGCTAACAAGCCACAGTAACATATGACCTGCTCTTATAATGTGAACGTAAACTGGACTTCTGCCTCTCATAAATATTAGTACAAGACTGAATGATAATAAATCGCATCAGCAAACACAATTCTGTCTCTAAGAATAAGCAGCTTTACCTCAGCTTTGTTTTTCTTCCTAGTTATTTGCAATCTTCCTAGTTGTTTTCCTAGGTTCATGGGTATTTTTATTTCTCTTCTAACCAAATTCCCAATGAAACTTACTTTCATCTGTAACTGTACACTAAACATTCACACTAAAAAACCACTTTCCTAAGCAGCCTGGTTTACAAAGCATCCACAGATTGTAACATTGTCAAAAAATGAGATGTTGGTGTTCATAACTTTTTTTAAAGTAGCACAATAATTAGAGGCATAACTTTGAGAATTCAAGTAGGAGGATTCAAAAAGTAATTTTAGTACAGAATTTAAGAAAAACATCTATTTTCTTAAGCCCTATTTGTGGGAGTAGCCTGAAAGAAATTGAACCCATCATGTCTGTTCAAATTACATTTAAATTTATACCTCTCAGTCTTTTTGGCAGTCTTTTCTACTTAAATGAGATTCTGTCCAGTGACAGTGATGAAACACTGTCAATATCACCAAGTAAAAACCTCCACTTCTAGGACTCTCTATAGAAGACATAGCTTTCCATGTTTTCAAGCTTGTCATAAAAAAGATGGACCCAGTACAGAAATACATGGCTTTGGCCACAAGTCCCATCAGCCCAATAGGATGAATCATATTCACCAAATTGCAAAATAGAAAAGTCAGAGAATGAATTATGAGTCTTAAAGTTTGAATTCTAGAAGAGAAGACCTTTCAATAGCAGTGTCAATCTCCTGCATGTTTATCATTAGCAGACCATGAAGATTACCTGGCCACCTCCTACAAAAACTTGCTTTGAGTTGCTTATGACTGTTTCAGTCTGAAATCATCACTTTCTGTACAAGGCACCTGCAAAAGACTGACCATTTATAGGATATTCCATCCAAAACAGTCATTTCCATCAAAAGCAGAGAAGTTTTCAACATTCAAACCTTTTTTACATTACTATATCTAAAATTCATAGTGTCCTTGTGTTTTTGGAAGCATGGTTTGACAAGGAAGTGGCCTTTTGTCACCAGTATGCTTTTCACCTTTAACAGGAAAAAAATTGTAAATCCGGTGAATTCTACTTCCTGAAAAATGTCATTTTTCACATAGTGAAAAGTTTCTTGTTAACCGTCAAAAGCTCTAAGGATTCCTTGTTCATAGCACAATTATTCCAGGGGATAAAACTGGAAAACTCACAGGAATTCCAGGAGGATGAAACCAGAATAAAGTCCGGAATAAAAAAACAAGGGAAAAGGAAAACAACACAAGGAGAAACAACTAGTGGTGGAACTAGGTCAGACCCAAACACAGTGCAATCAATTAATTTTCAAAGCCTAAAACACAAGACAACTCTAAGTCCTCAGTGGTTCTTTTCAGACATGTTGGTTGCCTGTGTCACTACATGCTGATCACCTGTATTTTAACATATCTTGTTAGTCTGACCTAAACAACTGATTGATTTAAGGTTTTAAAAAGATTCTCTTCTTATGGTCACACATACAAAGTTTCCCTATTTTATCCACATTCCTGAGTGTAGAATTCTCTCAAAAATGAAGTGTTAGATTTGATAAATCCAGTAACAAAAAAAAAATTTGATACACCGAGATTGCTTCCTGTTGATATATCAAATTTAAACACTCATCAACAGTAGGCTATGTCTTATCAGGTGGAGTTACTAGCTTTTATGCCCACATGAGTTAGCACAACAGTGAAGACTAAAATCCTTTCCTACTCTTATTTCCAGACAGTGAATGTCATCTGCTGGTCACATTGGAAGTTCACTGGCAAATAAAAATGTGTTACCTGAAACTTAAGCTGTACAAACTGAAGGAATAACAACATTCAGAAGGAAGCTGCTTCTTGGTTTTTCCCCTCTCATAATCTCCTTTAAAAATCCACAAGAAATCTATTTCTACTTAAACTGTTGTTACATAAGTACAATTATATTATTTTCTTTTATGCTTGCAAACAATGTCAAAACTTTATGTTACATTTTTTCCAGTTTTTGCTCTTGGGAAACAACTGTGATCCAGAGAGCTGTCAAGGATCCTGAGGCTATTAGACAGATCAGACTGTCTTAACTGCTTAGAAGTTGTAACTCCCAGTATGATGTTTACTTTCTGTATGGATTTAGGGCCTCATACATTCTATCTCTAAAAAGGGTAAGTAAGTAAAGAGTTTTTTTCCTCTTACACTCCATCTCTCCCTTTGGCCTCCTTTCTAACTATATGTAAATCCAATCTATATTAGTGAGAGCTGTTTTGCTTTTTTATCTGTTCTCTGAAAATTTAAAACTCTTAGCAACAGATAAAAGCAAAATTGGGTAAAGAGCCACACAACTTCATTTGAGTCTTGATGGATAAACCAGGTCAATCAACTCAACAGCCATTACAATATAAACTGTTGTAGCCAGAAGCTTAGGTGAACATTAGCTAATAGTATACCACCCAAATGCAGTATAAATGTGTTAATTTTTAAGGTAATTAGGAAAATTCCACGCTAATTAATAAAATAAAAAATTCTCATAGGATCAACAACACTACAGAGGTTCTAGGCACACATCCAAATTAACAAAACATTTTTTGTTTAACTTGATGCTGATCCTGCAAATTCGACCTTATTATGCTAATCTTTTGTGTATTATTCAAAACTCTACAGTTTCCTTTTATTCTTAGAGATAACATTGTATTAGTAGGTACTGCAATAAGTAATGGAAAAATCTAGGCTATTGTCAATTGGGAGGGCACTATTGCTTTAGAATCTGGACAGCAGCAGTTACCCTTTGATTCTTGCACCATCAGAAAGATGATCTTTATCAAATACTATTTTAGAAAGCACAGCAGACACCCAACAGGAAAATCTTCCTAATCTCTGACCAGATTTATTATAAGCCATGCACATTACAATGATCATATTTCAAAGCAGGAATCCTATCATCTTTCAGGATCAAACATGTAGGGCAAACGTGCACGTCTTTCGTGGCTGTAATAACTGACCTGCCTCAGTAGAAATCTTACCTCTGCATAATAACCGATAGGACATTATTCACAGAGATTATTATTGTTAAATTTATCCCATCGCTGAAATCTTCACAGTGGAATTCTAGCATGTAAAAATGAAATCCATATAAAAAATAACCCTTCCAGAATACCCTACACCAACTCTTAATGAGGAATTCATTGCCTTTGCAGTCTACATGAAACAATATACCTAAGAGAAGTAAAACCTGCTTATTTCACAGAATCACAGAATCTTCTAGGTTGGAAGGGACCTTAAAGATCATCTCGTCCAACCATCAACCTAATTCTGACAAAAAATAAACACCCACAACAAACAAAAAGCAACACCATCACTAAACCGTATCTCCCAGCACCACATCAACCCGTCTTTTGAACACCTCCAGGGATGGTGCCTCAACCACCTCCCTGGGCAGCTCATTCCAATGTCTGATAACCCTTTTGGTGAAAAAATTTTTCCTAATATCCAGCCTGAACCTCCCCTGGTGCTACTTGAGGCCATTTCCTCTAGTCCTGTCGCCTGTGACTTGGAAGAAGAGACCAACCCCCACCTCTCTACAACCTCCTTTCAGATAGTTGTAGAGAGCAATAAGGTCTCCTCTCAGCCTCCTCTTCTCCAGTCTGAATAACCCCAGCTCCCTCAGTGCTCCAGACCCCTCACCATCTTTGTTGCTCTTCTCTGGACCCGCTCCAGCACCTCGATGTCTTTTTTATGGTAGGGAGCCCAAAACTGGACACAGTACTTGAGGTGGGGCCTCACCAGTGCCGAGTACAGGGGGACAATCACGTCTCAGGTCCTACTCACCACACTGTTCCTGATACAGGCCAGGATTTCATAAGCTATCAACTGTAATACAAAATAATGCATACCAAATTTGAACTTGGATGGGTTTTATTGTAAGTTTTCAACTACTATGCTTTCCAGTTTATGTTGCTGAAATCAATAGCCAACCTGTGTAACTAGGAAAATCATTGCCTATCAAATATTGGAATGGGGGACTGGGAATTTATGCTCTGGGTCACCTCTGACTTGTCCTTAAACAAAAGAAAGGAGATGAATCACCAGCTTTCTCCGGGGCAACATAGCTTCAAAGTAGCAAAGCATACAGAGCCATCAAAATCCTTTGTGGTAAGATGCAACAATGCACTTAGGCACTTACACTACTAAACTGTATGTTGTCAATATTTTCTTTACACACATGTAAAACAAGTCAGTTTTTATAACGAAAATGAATAATGCATATATTCTGTTTTAAGTCAATACTCATTCATGTGCTTAATTCAATTTAAAAAATTATTCAAAACAAATTAAATGAAACCACCCACAGAATTTTCAGTCTGTCCCACGAGCCTTAGAGAAGCTAGATGTGCTTCCCTCTAATTTAGGTGTGCCACCCCCTACTGCATGGCAAAAAAATTACTACATTATAAAGCCATTATGAAGATGAATAGTGTACCATACCTCAGCTCTTTAATTCATTTTGTCCCTCTTGTTATATGTCTTTCAAAGGTAATAGGCCCATTCTGATTCAGCCTGTGTGTAATGCTCCTCAGACTAGACATCCCAGAATGTTTTGATCTGATTTATTTGACTTAAAATAATAATTTTATCAAAAATTATACATTTATCTTAAAGTGTATACACATTCACCTGCAAATCAAATAGAATTTTTGTCAATTAGAATGACATATTGAAAGTTATTGACTCAAAAAAAATACACTGTTAATTATGAAAATCTTGATATCTTAGAAAAACTCCAGCAGATATTTGGGTCAGGGACAGAAAGACTTGAGGAGTCCTAAGATTAAGGACTGTCCGTCAGGAAATTCTTCATGAATTTAGAGACACATACTGTCAGAGTTTCACTCTGACAGTTTCACTCTGACTCTATAAAATGTATAATAATGTATTCAAACATAAATATCTATTTTAAAGTATCTCACCATGTATACTCAGAAATTGTGGTTTATCTGTAAATGCGCAAACGTATACCCCTGCTTGAATCTGCATGGCACTGCATTTGAGCATACACCACATGATGTAAGAAATAAGCACTTATTTTACTATGCACTTTACTAACTACAAAATCAAAACCCTTGGAAGAATAATTAATGATTATTTGTTCAGCTTCTTAAAGACTCCAATTTTGTCCAGTTTTGGTTTCAGGTGCCAAAATATTATTACTAAGCCATTAAGCAAACAACTGCTGCTTTAAAGGATTCTCCGTTTATCACTCAGTAACATGGCAGCACAAAAAGCTGCCACTAAGCACAGTCTAGACAGAAATACCCACATGCACTTCCCAGCAGTCTCAGAAGTGAATTATGCAAGAGGTAATAAAGCAAGAGGCTTAAAAATTCAGAGAGGATAAAGAAAGTCTCAAGGAGCTGGCAAGCTATATGGACTTTTACCCTTTTCCTGCTCCTGTTGAATACATGTTCAAGGAGGGAGTCTAACAAGAAGTTTGCAGACACCACCCCTATCTGCAACTATTGCATTCATTTAGATCATTCGCCTGTCTGGAGTTTCCTCCTTGACCATATTCAAGCTATTCCGTTTCAAAATTTCACATGTGACATCACGTTAACTACTTTGCAGATATCTATTATGCACAACAATATATTATTTTCTAGATGCTTTTAATTTTATTTTACCAATATCTCAACTTTCACCTTACCAAGCAAAGATGTTCCACTCCTCTACTGAGGTGTATGTTTATGCTGAGGATTTAACATAACCTTTCAAATGCTTCTGTTTGGTATCGCTTTATTTTCTAAAAAAATATTTTTAAAAAAGTATTTCCACATTCTGGCAAATTTTCCAAAATAACCAGAGCTCATCTTAATTAATTCCCCTAAGGAATCCACCTTTTCTATATAAATAAAACAATTCTATAATAATTATGTGGACGGTTATGTGTATGTGAAAAGAGCTTTAATGGAAACTATAGATAGAGCTATTCTCTATGATAAACAAGCTGGAAACGTACACAATGCAAAAAAAATCTTTTGCTATTTTTGGTTTATATAGTGAGATTTTTATATTCATTAACCTGTACACATACTTGCAACTTTATCAGCCCAAAGAGGTCAAATTAATTCTTAGTGTACTACTGACCAAATCACATACCAAATATGGCACTCAAAGTATATTAAACTTTATTCTTACAACAGCTAAACACACTAGGTATTTTTCTTATTTAAAGTAAGACCTCATTGCAATTGTACTTCATTTCTATTAACCTTTTTATATTGCCTGATACTTATTAAATTTACACACACTGCAGAAAGAAATTCTGTATTACTGGACTTTCCAATTTATGGGAAATAATGGGCACTCAAATGATTCCTTGGCAAGTTCATTCATACTTTATATTGCACTGAGCAGAATATTTGTTTCCTTTCTAGGACCTCTGTCCAACCTTCTTATGCAAGAAGGTTGTTCCTTTTTCTCGCACAGTACTTTGGCATTTTCTTCACATAGAAATAATTACTCCCTGCTGTATCTATTAATGATCAATACACACCCTGGCCATTTCAAGAATTCTAAACTATCTAAACTTATTAATCCAATATTATCTAGAGCTGTTTGGACGATGGCAGTTACTGATTTTGATTCACATTTCCCTTGATAACTGCCTTATCACCAGCTGTAAGGATTGTACTGCACAACTAGAACTGGTCAATACTCGGAAAAACACCAAGAAAACCTGAAATTCCTAACTCCCCGTTACCATTAAAAAGAATTTAGATGTGGGATAGAGGTAGAGTTTACAGGATTGTTAAGGGAATACTGTATCAATCTTTTGAAACCAGCCCAGTGACCTATACAACTATCACCCAGTTGCCTACACTTTTTTTAATGCCACATGAAAAGTCAGTACTCATGGAATGGCCACCTTTTTGTGGATGACATCTTTGCAAATATGTCAAGAAAAGAGTACAAATACCTGGAAGATGGAACAAGATTCCCACTCCTAAATACAGTCTCTTTATACCAGTCTCTTTATACACTCTTTATATCCAGTAAGGAGGGAAGAGAGAACTTCTAAGGAGTTAAAGCTCAAAACCATTGATTAGTATTATTCACAGGGGCTCATTACAAGAATATCACTTTCTATACGACAAGAAAAGCCATCTCACACTCAATTAGGCAGAACATTAGATGGAACCCCTTCCAGCTCACACAACTCCCCCACTAGCAGACTGAAGGCAGCACAAAAGTACACTGCACACAATCACTGTTTTACAAGACCCTCGCACCAAGGCACAGAGAACCATAAAACTCCTTTCTAAACAGTATTTGAAAATACCAAGCCAAAAAAGACAGAGAGGAAGGACATCTGAAGCTACTAATCATACAGCAGGAAACCACATTATTATTTAATTCCTCCAGCTATTACAGACATGGTTTGGTAAGAAAAAACTGACTGGAGGTGTCAGTGTTGTTCACGCATCACTGCAGCTCCATCACACATATGTACAGGTTGTCAAACAAAGAGCAAATTTTCAGCAGTTACTGAAAAATAATCAAAAACACAGCAAATGCAGCCTGAACTCTGACCTTCTGCGTTTATGCATACTCTTTAAGAACATAATCACTTTCTTTACTATCTGCAAAACAAAGCACCTGTTCTTTTGCTTGTAAAACCAGAAGTTATGTTTGTATTGGTATATGACAACCCCCCTGCCAGCATTAGAAAAGTCACTAAAAACTTGCCTTTGGGTTTCAAGCACAGGAATACAAAACCAAACTTTTCCCACTTGCCTAATTTCCCCTCTTCCAACCCAGAAATTTATAAACTAACACCCTCGATTAATGTTACGTATACTCTTGTTATGAAAGCAAGTTACAGCATTCCCTCTGTTGTTAAAAAAGCACAAATCTTCTTCCTTGTTTTTCTCAGAGAATTAACCAGGAAGAAACGCCTAGAATCTTGAAAATCACCACTCAAAAGATAAAAGTTTCAAAAAGTCTTAAGAAACAACAAAGAAAAGATTCTTTGATATTCCTTTTCTTTTTGTTTAATTTCATATAGAATTGATATTACTTACCTCAAAGAAACACATAGATTTACTCATTAATAGGCTGCATTTCTTTGTCCTAATTTTCTGGGGGCCCATTAGGCTAGGATTATTCACAAGAGTCTGCTGAGCCAGATTTAGCTCAGCTGTGCTTAAAAATCCTGATTGCAAAGTAACAATACCATGATTTCAAGTGTTGAGCAGAGCCACACAGCAAATTTGACAGTGCTACTTTATATAACATATGTCCAAAGGGCTTAAAATAAGAATTGCACTTTCATGTGTTCTTAACTCGACACACACAGATTTATGAATCTGTCTGGCTTTTCAGGTTTTCAGATTTGCAGCTACGTATCAGCCTAATTAAAATTCAAACAACTGCTTTGTAACTACTCTGCATGTACTAATGAAGTACATTCTGCCATAAAGCCATCAGAGAAAATGTTTAAAATGCTGAGCTCCAGAGGACTTAGCAGAATATGCCATTATGTAACCTGGTGCTGTTCAGCTGCCCAGGGTAACGCAGCAACCCCGAAGCTGCTGGGCCCACGCTCGCATTGAACAGCCAGCCCCTGTAGCTTTCATCAGGCAGGAACAAACAGCAAATAAGAACTCCCACCTCAAAACATTCTGGCTTTGCCCTATGGATCACTTCATTTATCTTTCAAGGACTTTCTTGTGGCATTTTAGTAGAGTTGGTGTATTTGGCGAAGGCAAATAATCTGTTTCCAGTCCTTAACACCTAGTTTCAAGATAATTATTAAGAGTCCCAAGAATTTTACAGTAAATGGGGGGGAAAAAAAACCCAAAACCCAGCCACCGAAACTGACAAACTATGCAATTGTGTAAGGGCATTGCTTTGAACAGAATGTTCAAAATGCAAATAGATAAAGCCATTATGCAATAATAGCAACTCTCCTTTTTAATAGGAATGGTACTAAAAAGGGTAAGACTCAGAAGCTAAATCACAGCAAACTGGCAGGTTTTCAGAAGCCTGCAGAAAACTCACCAAACCAATTATAGGATTGCACATTGCATATCTGACCTTCTTACATCATAGTGCTTGTGTTGCAGCTGTATCTCAGATAAGATTTTCCAGCATAACATCTGCTTCTTTTAATGTTTTAGTTTTTAAATAATTAGAGGCTTAAACAGTTACTGGGATAGTTATAAAGGAAAACTGATTTAATGGGATTTTTCAGGTCTTTTCCACTTACTTTATACCAGAATTTGACTTCCTACATCTGTTCCACAAAAAAAAAAAAACAAACAAACAAACAACAAACCAACCAAACAGACAAGAAACTCCTACAACCACCACCATCCACTATCATACATGTTTCTGTAAAAATTTAGGGGTTGTTTGCTTGCCTTTAACAGACATTTAGCTAATGATAAACGTTGCAAGCTACACATTTGACTGGAGAAACTACAACTCGTGTTTTGTTTATTAAATTACACAAATTATACAGCTTTAGATTAAGTTTTTGCATTTTAAGTCTTATAATAAAACTCTGTGGATTCTAAATCTCTAATAGTAAGCATGCAACAGAGTAGAATTGTTGGTAGATGCATCCAGAGAACAAGCCTATTGTAATATTACACTTTTCAGTATTAAATAAGTGGGTATAATTGAAAAAGAAACTCTTTCATATTTATGAAGGTACATTTTGTAGATAGAGCTTTACATTCCTTTTTGGTAGTAAATAGTGCTTCATTAAGATAAAACTCAAAAAAAAAAAAAAGCACAAGCTTCGACAATGAACATTTCTGTAAGATCAGAATAATACATTTCTGTATATATTTCAAATTCCAAGCACATGCTGCAACAGAAGATGCAATCTAAGCAATGAGAATAATAAGATTTCCTCAACTGGATATATTCTGATTACAGTATTTAGCCTGTGATGCCTTGCAAGCAACCACACATTTTGTTTACTTTCTTAAAACTACCTGCATTGCAGATGACAATACAAACACGATGACAATACAATACAAGTTGTATTATTACGTCTACTAGTACCGCACACAATTTTCAGCTGATATAAAGCCATATTTCTGTTGCTGCTTTACATCCATGGAGATATGACCCACTGTTTGTCATGGTCTGAATGTTTCACATTCGTTTTAAATTATTCATTTTCCACCTCGAGAGATAGTTCTGCTGGTTTGTGGGATTAAGTGCAAGGATTACAATCAGTTCTGGTGTATATGGCTACGCATCTACCTTTAGGCTGTAGATTTATACAAGGTTTAAAAGGAATAAAAATTGAATCTGGTATACATAATAAATATAATATTTACAATTCTGTGTTATGTATTACATAAAACTACATACGAATGCAGTAAAACACACTGTGTTCTTATTTATATTGCTTCTATAGAGAAGCATTTTACTGGGAAAGAACTATTCATTGAATAAAGTCCTGCCTGATCTATGCCTATGAAGATTTCCTCTACCTATGTCTGAATTATGTATGTAAAGTAGGGCAAGTAACGGGTAACTATGCATAAATTTATTACCAAATCTTCATTTAAATTATTAAAATCAATTATCTTAGTGAATGTCTGCTAAATTGAGTCCTCCGACCATGAGATTACTGAAGATTCAGTGCCATTTTTGCCATTAAATATGAACATTCATTTTGGCAACATGACACAAAGGCAATTAAAACGGTCTTGGACATGCAGCTAGAAAGCCTTGCCAAAGACCTGACAGTCTTTTTTGAATTTTTTTAGAAGGATCCAATGGGAACATAAGCACAGAAAGGAACCACAGCAACTATCAAAAAAAATTAAAAAAACCCTTACTGTACAAGCAGACAACACTGATTTGATTCATCAGCGTGAATCAAGTTTTTAAAAACTTAATATTTCATTATATCAGTAACTGCTCAAAAAACATTTACTTGCACATGGACACCATGTGCTTTTTTTTTTTTTGATACATCTGGATTTACACAATCAAAAACTGTGTCCAGCACAGGTATTTTTTATCAGCTGTCAGAAAGAGTTTCAGGCTCAGTTTCTCTAAGTCAGAAAGATGATTTGCCTTGCCCACTGATAACATGCTCAAGTGTTTGCTGTACAAGACTGAAAAAAAAAAGCCTTCAGGTCTTACACACTGAAAGATAAATAGAGAAGAGAGTTTTTCTCCCAGAAGCAATCAGGGTACAGCAGTTCAGGCCAGTGTCTCGGCCCACCATTCAAGGTGACACACTTCTGTAGACACATCCATATAGAATTTGACTGCCAACATGGAAATTTCTTGTGTAAATAGCGGACAGTAATTCTTCCTTGTAACCTTGTCTGTGCCAGGTGACCATCCTTCTCTACCATCTACCCCTCATTCAGCTCTTCCTGCATAGACACCTGTTCAGCTCCTGCTGATTCACCTACTTGTTCAAAATAGCCCAAAAAAAGGGCAAAGAAAAACCTTTCAGAATTGACATTTGGCAGCACAAGAAACAAGGAGCAAGACTTACCCTCAGGCATTATTTTCTATCCACTCACACAACAGTAGCATCTAGGGACCAGCAAAGAATGGAACACCACTGATATATGTAGCTCTGGGTCACAGAGCAGACAGCCCCAGCCAACTGGCCTACACCAGTCCAGCACCAACCTGCAGAACCTTTCCTACTGTTCAAACGATGCCCTGCTGCAGGAGACAAGTTACTCTTCAAAAGAAAAAACGTTATCAAATTCCTTCCCCACTTTACAGATAGAATTATTAAGGGTATAATAAGGTTTTGGACTCTTCTCTCATCACTGTAACTTATTATATATAATGCAATTCACAGCTCAGTGGAAAGTTCAAACCATAGGATCACACATTGCACTGCCTTCTTCAAAACAAAAAAAAAAAAAAGGAGAAAAAAATATCAGGGAGCATTTTTTAGATCATGATGTTATTCTTCACTCTCTCAAGTCCAAATTGCTGAGGGCTCAAGAAAAAGACATTGTTTTTATCAGTCCTTTTGAATGATGTAAAGCAGTTCTTCTATACCTCAGAACATCATGGAGTTAAAGTATGTGAGTTTACCACCTGCCATAAAAAACAAGAGAAAAAAACCCACCTTATGCTAGACTGTATAGAATCATTGAACGGTTTGGGCTGGAAGGGATCTTTAAAGGTCCAACCCCCCTGCAACGAGCAGGGACATCTTCAACTAGATCAGGTTGCTCAGAGCCCCGTCCAACCTGACCTTGAACATTTCCAGGGACTGGGCACCTACCACATCTCTGGGCAACCTGTTCCAGGGTTTCACCACACTCATTCTAAAAAAAAAAGAATATCTAGTCTAAATCTACCCTCTTTTAGTTTAGAGCCATTACCCCTTGTCCTATCACAACTGGCTCTTCAAAAAAGTTTGTCCCCATATTTCTTATAAGCCTCCCTTAAGTACTGAAAGGCAGTAACATCTCCCTGGAGCCTTCTCTTCTCCAGGCTGAGCAACCCCAACCCTCTCAGCCTGCCTCTGATCATCTTCGTGGCCCTCTGGATGCATTACAATAGCTCCCTGTCTTTCCTGCACAGAGAGCTTCAAAGCTGGACGCAGTACTCCAGATGGGGTCTCCCCCAACCTGCTGGCCATACTTCTTTTGATGCAGACCAGGTTAGCTTTCTGAGTTGCAAGTCCACATTGACAGCTCATGTCCAGCTTCTCAAACACCAGTATCCCAAGCCTTTCTCAGCAGGGCTACTTCTCAATCCCTTCACTCCCCAGCCTGTACTGATACCGGAGGTTGCCCCAACCCAGGTGCAAGACCCTGCACTTGCCCTTGTTGAACCTCATGAGGTTCACAAGGGCCCACTTCTCCAGCTTGTCTGGGTCCCTCTGAATGACATCCCATCCCTCAGGTAGATCAACCGCACCACTCAGACCAAACAAATGCACAAAACATCTACAAACTTTGAAATTTTATTCCATTTAAAATGCCATTTTTTGATGAGACCTTTCTTGTCAGAAAGAATCTCATATCAATTTTAATCGCAAAAGACGTGCCTACATTTGCTACAAAGAAACCAACCTCAAGTCTAAAAGCAAGTTTTACTTTAGCCCAAATATGAAGGAATTCCTTATTGAAAACTCAAATACAGCACATACAGAAAAACAATAGATTTGCAGAGCTAAGAAATAAAGAGGATGTTTTTGCTCAGTAAAGTGATTTGACAAGCATAGATTGCTTCCAAAAGAAGTGAAGAAAGTGGAACATGGACAGTTTTGAAATGTGAACACATGTGAACTGATAATGCTTATTAAAGTGTTTGCTAATGTAGCCTAACTATCGTCATCCATATTTTGTTTTCAAAATCTGGTGTTCTCCTCCAATACTGAGGGTATCTACGTGACCCTCCAAAGAAACACTTGTGTTGTAAACTTGAACAGAAGAAAATAAAAATCATTAAGCAATTCTCATAATGGATCTATCAGTGTTATTGTTGTAATGGGATAAGTATTAATAGTCAGTAGTTGCCAAAGTATTCTATCAATATATATCTTCCATTTAACTGTTAATTTTTTGCAGTGTGAGTTATTACACGATCCTAGGGCAAGAAAGCACATGTGAATAAGCTGTGCTAATAAAACATCAGCTACATCACCAGGAGCCAAATTCTGAAGGATACTGGAGAAAAGCAGAGGATCATATCAGGAATGCAAGTCCAGGATGATAGCTGAGGTCTATTAGCTGTGTTTGGACTATTACTGGTGCTTGGTTTCATACCTTGCCCTTGATACCTGGCTGTAGTTCAGGTGCCACACTACTGTTGGCAATAGCGTGCATCACGATCCCATTACAACTGGAAAATAGCCTTAAAGACATGCAGGAAATTTTTTTAACTGTCTCAAGAACTCTGCTAGAACCTTTTTCAAATTATCATATGCCTCCTGTAATATTTGCTACACCTTTCCTTATATAATGCAATAGTAACATTGTACAGCCACAAACAATGGAAAAAAAGCATTTTTCTTTACTCTTATTTACAGTCAACTTTGCTTTAACGATTTGGTAATCTTATGGCTCCCTCCGCATTTATATCTGCAAATGACTTCAAATAAGCTGATCCTAGAAACTGTCAGCCGTTAAAAATTAAAACAAGAATGTGCTGTGTGGCTTTACTTTTGTTTACTTTTTTTCCCCAAGCTCACGCAGAATGAGCAGAATAAATATTGTTTCACAAAACATGGAGAAAAAGCAGCGTCAACAAGCAAGCATAGGAAACAGATATGAAAATTTACACTGTATTCCTTAAAGACAAGAACGTTCAGGAGTTTTATATAGTGCAAGAGAGACTGTAGACTTAAGATCCAAACTTACTGAATGATAATAAATTCATTAAATAGATTTTTCTAGCCTCACAGACAAGTAGCACTGCAAGCACTTCTACCCCAACACATTTTTATTGTTAAAAAGATTCACTTAAAACAGAGTGGCATGAATTAATTCATCAGGATCATTGCTATTATAATGAATCATTAATATCCTAGTGAAAAATTTATTATTATGAATAATACATTCAAAATGATGAGACAGAAAATGAAGCATTACTCTGCAATGTATCAGAGAGAATCAAAGTGAGGTCATGGAACTTGGCAAGATAAAAAACATTATTTTTTGTTCTAAGTCTTCCTAGATGTCTCTCCAGATGCTTTACCTTTATTTTATTTTCTCATCAAACAATTGTACTTTAGCTGAAGAAAAAAAATAAATATTTTAAGCAACATTCTTCCCTTTGTCTAAATAAAATGTCAAAGTGCACCCATTACTTCAGTCACAAAACCAGTGCCCTCAGAAGGCACATCTTTGTATTTAAAACATTTACTTGAGCATATGTGATTGTGAAACAAAACCCCTCCTACGCAACAAACAGCAAAGTTAATTTTTCAAACTCCTGTATCTACTGCATATATAGCAGAGTTATAGTAGGCTTAGATAACAAACTGATTAGAGGAGATAATTTTTCTACTTGCACTATTACTCTGCTCAGTTAGGAATTAGAAGGACTTAAAGTAACATTTTTCTTAACATAAATGACAGAATAAAAACTTATCCCAAATAGGATAATTGCTCTCTTTCTCGTGGAGTTAAAATCAGAGTAATTAAACGTGTCTTTGAAATGCAGTACATAAAAATGGCACTGCAGCTTACGACAACAAAATTCAGACAAACAAAATAACAAGCATATTACTGCGATGGACTTCTGCAGCTAACTACTTTTAAAGTGAACCCAAAAGAGAAAGCAGAGCATTAGAGTCCAGCCAGAGGGCCATGACAAAGGAAAAATTAAACTTTGAAGGGTAATTAAATGATCCTCATACTATTGATAGATTTGATTTTTCCACCCTTCTAGACAGATTTATGTATAGTCCATCAAAGCAACTATATACTTGCTTCATACATGACACTTAAAACACTCAGCAGTACCTTAGAATTTGATGTAGATTCCAAAAAGCAAAGCCTGTTGCCAAATCCTTCTGCAGCAAGACACAATTTCTGTTGCTCCTTGTGAACAGTTGCAGTGCACTGCAGAACCACTTCATCATCCTACCAAAAAGCAAAGAGAAACAGAACAGTGGTTATGCCTCTGACCCAAGATCTGAACAAGCAGACATAAATTACTTCACTAAACGAAGGTGTATTTAATTCTGAAAAGAACAGGAGATTAAGTAGATTTTAATCAGACACTTTAAAAATTAATCCATGTTTTTTAATCGTTGCCGTTGCCAGCAAACCCTAGCCTCAACTGTAGGTAATGTAAATGTTTTCTCATTGCTAAACTCAGTAACAGTTATCCCTGAACACAAGCAGAATCAAATCTCAGCATAATTTTTGCTGAATTGGGAATGTGGGCAAATCAGTTAAAATAATTATAACTACATATGCACTTTTCCTGTTTGCCTATCCTCGTAACAAAAATCAGTATGCCTGAAATACAAATGTTATGCGAATAAATCCTCGTAATAATAGAGTCGAAGATCTTTTCAACAAACTTGAAAGAATGAAGCAGACCCTTATCTAAATCCTACTTCTTCAAAGTAACATAACCATGAGCTGGAGAATCCCTTTGCAGAAATACAGTTTAAATTAAAAAGAAAGCTTTATTGTAAAGAGTCTATTTTGTAGCAAAGGTTTTCTGTTTAAGAATAGAAAAAAAATAGTATCACCCTGTGCATTCTGCCCATTTTTTTATGAAACAAAATTGAGTTTCTAATAATAAATTTCACAGGAATGATTATGAAGAGGTCGTATTTAACACTGTAAATAAAATGCAATACAATAATAAAACTACAGGATGAACCGTGCAACTGGAAGCAGAAGAGGACAAGACTACAAAAACACAGGTATTAAGGCAAGCATGTTTACCGAAAAAGGTTGTTCTTATGGGCACCTTATACATAGGGACATTCAGAAAAGTTCATCAAATTAAATAAATGCCTGAATTTAAATTGAACAGAGTAATTTGAAACCACTTGTAAACACCTAATCCTAAATTAAGCTGGCCTTTTATTTGGTTTAATTTACTTCACTTCATTCTAGTAATTAACCTAAACTAAATTAAGGCATTTTTAATTCTGAAAAGGAGATTAAATGGAGTTTGATCAGACACTTTAAAATCAGTCCCTGTCACCCTTTTCTAATTGTCCCCACGTAGCAAACCCTATCCTTAAGTAAATGAATTTTTCTTGTATACCAGCAACAGTGCCCCAGCTGCATATCACTTATGATCGACAACTGCAGAGGCAAAGAGTAGTAACTGCTTCTAGTCAGACATTAACTCCGGAAAAAATTAATACATACTGCACATATTTTATAATTTAATACATATTGCACATATTTTCTATATGCAGGTTACAATGTACAATTGTAAGTAACAAATTAAAAACCCTAAGGCCAAAATCAAGGGTCTAGAAGACCACATACAGAGCTAAGAGCTTTGCTGTGCACTCTTTGTAAAATTAGCGTCTATTTAAAACCCAGAGCATTTCGGGGGGGAAGGGGGTAGGTGGCGTTGGTTGTTTGTTTTTGTTTTTTAAAGGACAAAATTAGTTTTGCAAATCTTAATTACACTTGATTCAAATCAAAGTTTATTTTCAGGTTAAAAATAGTGATGTTAGATTGCAGCTATATAAACACTCTTTCCTTACTCTTTCTGTTTCTGGCCCTTCTTCCTAAATTACCATGCCAGCAGAATGGAAACTCCAGCAACCCCGTCACCATCATAGGTTGTGCTAGAGTTGTCTCCAAAAAGGTCACTAGAGAAGATGTTAACATTGTACCTCCATAGCCAGAGGCAGACAACATTGTAAGGCTACTTTCTACTGAAACGAAGAACCAATGTAATTTTTTACTGCCCCATTTTCTACCATTGTACACTGTGCTTTTAGAAAAAGTCTGAAAAGCGTTCTACATAGCCCATCTACAAAAACCATTCTATGATGACAGCAGCAAAAATATAAGTTGGTTTGGGGCAAGTCCCTGACATACATAATTTTAATTAATGATCTAACACATGATATCCTTCCCTGCAAACCAATTATGCACAATCACCAAGCATACATGTATAATGTAGATGCTGACTGTTGGAGGATTAAGAACAGGAATATATCAACTGCTACATCTCCTGACAAACAACTTTCTCAATTCATTTTGCAATCATTATCTCTTCTTTTGCTGTACAGTGTAGAGTACACGGCTTACTTTGTTAAATACATAGCTCACAAATAAAGACTAATTCCTTAAAAAACGCTTACTAATTAATGAAAATCAACAACCCTCCCATGCCCTTTTGAAAAGTTAACTCCTGGGATGGCAGGACATGCTTATTAAAACAACAAAGCAGATCACAACTCTGTTTTACTACATTTTCTTTGTTGTATGTGTAGATGGTTACAAAAAATGTTCTCTTAATTCAGGCCACAGAGTTCTAGTTTTGTGGAAATTCTTGCTCTAGTCAAGGTGGGATTAATAAAATTGGCACAGAAGGTTAAGAAAGATGCGGCACCATTGTCAGATCAAGTGAAAGGTGATTACAGGTATCGAATGATGTGTTGTATACACCCAGCTCTAAGTTACTTTGCATTTCTGTGCACATCATTAGAGAAGAATCTAATATATACTCTACCCTGGATTCAGTATTCCAACATTTACATGTCAGAAGATTCTTATAGATATACAATTTGATTGTGTTGCAGAATTATATTAAGATACAGAATTCCATTCCATTTCTTTAGAGAAGACTGATAAGTGGGTAAGCATCTCAGCACTGTCTTTCTAAAGCTATTTTCAAATCAGCAAATGCTAGCCAGTTCCAGTATCAGGAGAACTAAAAATGCTTAATTTCCTTACTTGAAGTCACACTGCCAAAGAGACTTTCATTGAAGGTCATTTTGCTCTTTTACAAAGAAACCTAGCGTGTGCATCATATTAAATTCTATCAAATAAAAATACTTTTCAGATATTCTTAAATCTTGAATTACAAGATGTCTCAAACTGGTTCATTTCCTCCTATTACCTTCTAAGCATTTTCACATCCATATATTATGCAGATGAGGCTTTAGATCATAATTTTTTTTCTGTCAGTCACTGTCAGATTAGAACTGATGAAAGTAATTTATGTTTCAAAGGGCTGTAACTGTAGCCTTTAAAAGTTAAGCAAATACATCATTATGTATCCAGATACACTCCTATCCCCCTGCTTCCCTAACTCTCCTCTCACACAAAACCGAAAATTCAGGACTAGAGGCAACACAAAGGTGTTAACTGGAGCATTCATGTCTTTTAAACATCTCTGTCAAAAGTTCAGTTGCTTAGTATCGCAGGAAACTAAAAGGATGAAAATTAAAGAGATTCAAGCAGCCAACTTCAAGCACAGATGTTTAATGCCAAAATGTAATCACTTGTAGGAACTTTTGATCCACTTGGAATCAAAACTCTTGGAACAAACTGTGTTTTAAGAAATGTAGAAATAATCATCTAGGCATTGACAATATTAAGTGCATAGCCAAAAGAAGAAAACTTAGTCTTCCACAACACAGTTATAAGTCTGTTATTGATTAAGATAACACATGTTAATAAGCAATAGTATGTGTCTGTCATATTCAGTGAAATGAGTTTAGCATATACTTGATCTATTTAAAATCTTATTTAAAAAAAAACGCACCTGTATTCTACCATAACAAAAGTACTTAATTTAAACTTCATATTCAAAACAAACACAACAGGCAGATTATACAGACTACAGTATAGTTTTGAAAAAACTCCAGCACAGTTTGGAAGGAAGGGCAATAGCTCAGACATTTCCACTGCCAGATATTTTTGTTATTCTTGTTTTGCTGAATAATCACCACTTTGACACACATCTGCCAGTTTCCTCCATAAAAAATGGAACATTTTAGTATTTCTATCCTAATTAGCTGTCACCCCAGCAGCCTTCATTAGTAAACTCAGAGATGCTGCTTTATCTTCTGTTTTTTCCACTTTCTGGATACAGAAAAAGGTATCAAGAGAGTAAGAGAAAGTAGATACCAAAAACCACGCAAATTCTGTGCACACAGTGGTGCCACTGCTTATTACCAAAAGCACAAAGCAAGCAGTCACCATAACAACAATGGAGCACAGGCTCAGACACATCTGCATTTACTGCAAGTAAGAGTGAATCCAACTTGAGAAGCTGTTTATTTAGTTTAGACGCTTTAGTGGGTGATTCTTCCATTCTCATTCATCCTTCAGTTCACAGCCTGATCCTCTTTGCAACACTCTTGGGAATTTGGAAATACAGTTATCTCCATTCCACAAACGGGGAGGTAAGGAGCTAAGATGATGCTGCCTACCCACACTAACAGAGCACGCCTCCGGGGTAGCAGAGCTGGTACCCAGGTTGCCGAACTGATGACCCCAGTCAGAAAGCTATTCTCCTCCCCGAGTTTGCAAAGGAAAGTGATGAAGACACTGTGCAGCCAAGGCTAATGTAACCAGCCATATACAGCGCTTTAAGATTATGACCAAGTACCATCTTGGAGTAATCCATTAGTCTCAGTAAATCCTTATGTGTCGGCCAGTACACACAATCATAGTTTTAAAGATACTGTATCTTACGGCAAAAAGACATTCTGCTCCGTGTTACGTCAGATGCCTGCACTGACTGAAACAGCACGAGTGTCTGATAAGCACACTGCTACATTTATCACTTTGATTCTTCAAGAAGCACACTGCAAAAAACAGGTCGATGTTACCGATGCCACAAAGCACTATTTATTGTTTAAACATCCAATTTTGAAAAGCAAGGACAACTATTGAACAAAGAGTAGCACACAGCAGATTCTTAATTATATCTATTCATTATGGCCTCCTTAATTATTTTCATGACATTTTTATACTCAAAGAAACTAAACAAATATCTAAATTATTAACCAGAGGACCCAGTAATTAAAAAACAAAAACAAAAAAAAACCCCGCATCTTTAATAGCACCATAACAGCTAAAAATTACTCCTAAAGCCAAAATGCTGCCAGCAATAGCCATAAACTGGCAAACTGCATGCTCAGAACTGCATTCCAGAAGATCAGATTAATGAGGGAAGAGTATGGGTTTGCTGTCAAGGTACAATATTAAAACAGCAAGTTCTCAAAGCTCCTTAATAGCACTTACTTTCACCTACAGCGATTACTTGACTTTTCTGTGAAATCCACTCAAATCTCCTAAGATTACATGAAATATATACTAGCCTGTCAAGAAAAAGGTTAGTTTCTCATGTAATGAATGATGTGGGCACATTATGCTCCAACATGAATGTTCTGACTAGGTACATTTTTCCAAGATCAGCAATTTCTGATTGAACAAAACATATTTACTGAACACAACCTATAGATGCACACACACACACACATTTCTTGTGTTACATTGTCCTGTTAAACCCTGAAAACTGGTATCTCCTGCGTGAAGTCAGTTTTGACTAATCCTTAACCTCCTCAATATGTTAATTCTATTAAAGGACAAAAACTGGCTGACTGAATTGCCACAGGTAGGCATCATCTACAATGCTATAGCTGTTGGCACCTTCTCAGTATAGACATACCTGTGCTTTTGAGGGTAGAATATCTGCATCATGGCATGTTTCTGGAAATCTGCTAGTTGGTGGTTTGTTCGAGTTTCTTTTGTCTGTTTGTTCTTAATATTTTTTCTGGGTGGTTTTGTTGTTTTTTCATGTGTGTATGTGTGTATTTCCCTGTTTTACAACCTATGCCATGCGTCTTTGATTTTAACCATGCAATAAAAGCACAATTTTGGAGCTTCTAATATTGCTGAAAATCTCTGCAGGTAAAGTTGATGATAAATAAAGTAGCAATACACTACAAGTAATACATTTATTTAGAAACACTGCCTGTGCTTCAGCCCAAGGTGCTTCAATTCATTATGTCATGACCTTGACATCTGCATTTTTCTTCCATTTCAGGACCAAAATAGGCAATTTTGGGGGTATTTTCCTTGATTTTTGTATTTTATACTTTGTATTTTATTCCTTTGCAGTGAATGCAGCTAATAAAACATGAACTATCACTAATTTAAATAATTTGCTGTGCTCTTCCTAATCTGACACATTAATACATAATTACCTCCCTTAAAGACGTAATGCTGACTCTGTGTTTCTACTGCTCCGTGCCAGTATACCAATTCTGAAACTGTATACGGAATAGAGAATGTCACATTTGCAAAATATAGCATTCAAAGGTTAAAAGTGATAAATTATGCTTGTACATTCAAACTCACTTCTGCTTCTGTTTCATATGGCGAATACTGCAGTTAGTGGAATGCTTCCATCAACTTCCATATGCTATAAATCAGGATCTCAGCACAGACTTTAATAGCTCAATCCTTAATAGTTTCCTCAAACTCCACATATGCGCAGTTCTGCTTCACCGCATCCCATTTACTGTTCAGCTGTGCAATTGACCTGTGCAATGACTATAGGTGCCACACATACTTTAAAAATAGATTTACAAATAGAAAATTAGCCTCTACAAACTGCTTTCTGACTGAGGAAACCATAGAATACTTCCTGACATACAAATTTATTTCAACTTCCCTTCGCCTTTTTGGGCTAAGCACTAAATTAAAGTGTAGAATAAAATTTTGTAAATCTTATGGGCCATCAAATACAACACTTCCACAATTACTGGCAACGATACGATAATGATTGCCTCAGAGCCTCTTTCCTTCTGTGCTTTGGAAGAAAATTAAAAGCAACGGTGCAGAAGTCAAGTAACAAATTAAGATGGTGTTTTCCTTCTACAAATCCCTGCTGACAACAAACAGAAGCCTTGATGCATAGGATTTTTTAAACACCATGTACATACACATAACTATGATCAACAGCAATAAAATATCTTTTCAACAATCCTATGGGAGATACCAACAAAACAAATCCTCAGAGCGTAGCATTACCTACTTTAACTGCTAATTCTATTCTTGACTGATCAACCAGTATCTTCAACAAACTACCAAACTCCATTTTGAAATACCACCCTATTAGGGAGATAATGGTAGAGCTTCTGACACCTGAATGCAAAGGAAGCCTATGACAGAAGTAAGAAAAGGACCTAAACTTCTGTTTACTGAATCTGAGCTTGAACCACACCACCACTATCTTCTTGGTAGCAGATACCATTGTAATAGCAATTGTAAAAAGTAACAGTAATGTCCTTGGCCATCAAGAATTAGTGCTCAGACTCTCTTAAGGGAGAACAACCTATAAGGAACTGAAAATAACCTTAGCACAGCGCACATCCCTTAGGTAGGGACACAGGATATAAAGCATTGAAAAGACAATGGTGTTGTAGAGAAGGATCTGCTGTTTACAGTAAATCAGATGCTGCTCATGAGTTAACACCACCAGGCAGCTGTACAGAAGCCAAAAGCTGGGCTAATCAGGAAAGAAGTACTTGTGACTGCAAGAGGAGTGATCCCTTGACTTTACAGTCAACACCGGTAAGGCTTCAGCTGAAGTGAAAAGAACTATTTTGACCCTTCGTTTCAAATAGAGAAAAGAGAAAGCAACAAGACTGATGATACCTAGGGAAAAAACAGGAAAGATCCAGAAAAACTGTTGGGATGCAGTCTGCTTAGACTGGGGAAACATGGCAGCAACATGAAGTATATGATATTGTTGTCAGTAAAATATACAGTAGAGGACAGATAGTACTGTTCCTCCTTGTATTAAGAAAATTAGTGTAAGACAGTTGGGGAAAAGTTTTCTGAGGATAGCAAAGCATTTTCACAGACCAGTTTAAAAGCTTCATTATTATAACACTGTACAAACTGCTCAAGAAAACCTTTTTCAAGAGGATTTATGCATAGCTGAACTTGGCTTAGGATGAGAAGGAAGAGATGACTTTTCTGGTCACACGATTCTAAATAGCCGGGACACATTTCACTGTACATATTTTACTTTTATCCTGTAGGAGGAGTAATTTCATAAGAATTCAACATAATTCCAATGGAATTATCCTTTGAGACAGAAAACCCCATGCGGAACAGATGGAATTCCAGAGGACCAGACTAGCTGGTAGTTCTCAATACAACACTATGAAGCCGGCAGCTAGTACAATAACAACATTATCTCCTCCTCCTTCCCAAAAAGCTCTTAGTCATCAAAATAATTTTGCAAGATTACAGCAATGTCATGGTGATCTGCAGTACTAAAGACACGTGGCAGCAAATAAATAAATAAACAAACAACCCATCTTGCGTCATGTAGATTCATATTTAGTACTTGTCAGAATAAGTCTTCACTAAGGAACAATGATACAAAGAGCCTGTCAGAAAGCAATCACTTCGTACAAGGCAAAAAGCTTGTTATGCAGCACTTAAATAGAGTGATGCTATATGGCAGAGCAGAGGTTATCTAGGGCTTGCACATCAACACTGAACAGAACATCCCAGGCACAGTGCACAGCCTACAGGCTCCACAGCCACCAGAGGGACACAAAGCCCGCGATCAGAAGGGAGCAAACAAATCTGAATGAGTGGCTTGAGCACACCCAGGTAACAGAAGCACCTTCTGTGCTCTGCAAAGTGGTTTTCTGGAGAAACAGAGAGCTTGATCTGATTGGACGCTGCAGTGATATCGTAGGTGTCTGTGCCCTTCAATTGCACATGCTACCTCCCTCCTCAAACGTACTACTCGCTAGTGATATCAAACACGCACACAACTAGAAACAGATGTACCATCGACGTGTAATCTCAAAGCTTCCTCTTCTGGCTCTTTATTCCACTGAGTCAGCATAAAACAATGTTCATTTTTTTGGTTTCAGGACTCAATGGCCTTGTCTACACATGTGCCAGTATGCTCTTGATTTAATTCTACTAAAAATATGTCTGCAAATGAACATATTTCCAAATGAGATGACTCATTTTATTATTTCTCACCAATTAGCTTCTGTGGTCCTACAATCATAAAAAATGCCAAGTTCAGCTGTCAGTGTCTAATAATAAATGTGTCTATCTCTAACCGTAGCTAGTAATGGCTAACTCTGCATCTGATACAGTTGACAGAGGAGAGGTAAAGAACATCTGCAATAAAGTATGAATAACAAATTAAACAGAAAAATAACTAGTGGGCTGATTTTAGCTTCTTAACAGCCCCAGTATGTCAACTTTATCTCTGATGTAATTCCACTTATTTTAGGAATTTGATAAGAATTTTATCTCACTCACTAGTTCCAGCTTATGTCTCTTCTGCAATCAAAGGTGTGATTACAGCATGGGACATATCTATGCTATATTTGATCTCACTGGTGTGAATAACAGTACCAGTAAAGACAGAGGTGACAGCATGCTAGAAAAGGTGTCCACAAGATTCTGCAGGCAAACACAAGTTTATATCTACAATCTGAGGCAGGCAGTTAACAAGCCACCTCTAAACAAATGCCAAGTTTCTTATAACCCCATGGTGCTCAGTCCAAGACAATAAATCCAGGTTTTAACCAGTACCTGGAAATACCATATTTGAAAATAATCAATGAAGGGATTCAGTTTTACAACACTTTTCTGCGAAAGACTTCATTAATTACAGCTGGAGAACAGAGGTACATATTAACACAAATAACTTGTTCAAGGTCACACAATACTTGGACTCAAACTGAACACATTCCTTTTTCTGCCTTCCTCCTACTCCACTAACAGGTTCCGCAGAGCAAGAAGGCTCTGACAACATGCCTCTCTCATGGAGAAGGCCCTCTGCCTCCAACTCAGACTGTGAAAACCTCCATCCCTTTAATGGAAGAATGCAAGAGAAAAGTTCAGCAGCCCTCAGTCTTGTCTCTTGTGAGCAGACTCAGGAGGCTATGCTGGTAATATGACCATCTGCTTGAGTTTGCGCACACAATCCTAGATCACTTTCTCTTTCCTTAATCTTTTTTCAGCAATATTTCTTGAATCATTCCACTTCAGCGCTCTGCCAGACTGGTATTATGCAGCTGCGCAATCAATCATGCAACTTTCCCTCTCTAATTCCCAAAGACTCACCTGCCACTGTGGTTTTTTTGAGTTTTGGAGCAAGGTTAAAGATTCATTCTAATCTTCATCTGTTGCAGCCATGTAATACTCTGTCAATATATTTCTCCCTGCTTTCACTCTGCTCTAACTTATGAGATTCACCCTTTCACTTAACACATTTCCCATGTGATGCTTTCTTGTCACCGTGAGAAGTCTACCACGTTTCTGAACTCTTCCTTCTCAGCCTAATTCCATTTTGAAGAATTCTGTCAGACTGCTGTTCACAACTTTTCTTCTGAGCATCGTTGATTTATGATCTATTCTTTCCTGCAGACCATTAATGCAATTATTAAGACGAGATGTGGTATCTTCCCATGATAGACTCCAAAGGGGCTATTACCAACAATCAATTTCTAGCCAGCTTAAAATGCCACAAAAGGGCCATCATACAGCTGGAGCTGTATCATATTATGAAACCCCAAGTAATCATAACACTGAAAACTCAGTTCATAGACAATTTCACTACATAAACAAGCATACAAAAGATTTTCAGCCTCCCATTAGAGAGGCTGGTTGTCCCTTCAAAGAAAAGGACCAATACCAAATCTACCCCACGGTCTCCAAACAGCACTGCTGTTCTACATTTATCTTTTCTTAACCTGCCCCAACACACCTACTTCTCAACACACCAATGTACAAAATAAAGAATGCAGCAGTCTTAAAACACTGAACTGCAAACTTTATATCAAAACAACTACAATATCTAGATATCAAGAAATAATTGTGTTTTATAGGGACAGTGCAGTTGAGGAGAACACTAAATTGAGAGAACTGGCCGATGGATTTTGTTTCCAGATCCCCCATCAAACATTTATAAGTTATTAGTCAAGCTATTCCCCTCTGCTTAAGCCCTTTCCACATCTTTTTGTCTGTATTTGTTTAGACTAAGTTTTTCCAGGCAAGACTACTCCAAATTCAGTTTTGAGATAAATCATATCATTAATAAGTACAAGATTAAATACATGCTGTAACAGGAAAGATACAAAACATCATACATACTATTAAATGCTTTGTTTATTGGGAGTGAGGGTTTTTCCATCAAGAGAGAGTTTAAGCAGCAGCTACAGACCATGTCAGGAGAACTACCCAGTGGTCCAGCCACAGAGCCTCCAAAGAAGGCACTGAAAACTTGCACATCCCAAGTTTTACTCAAAAAAAAAAGTCTCCATAAGCAGACTGCTAGAAAAAATATACAATAAAATAAACCAGCTGGAAGTTTGCTTGGTGGCTTTACCTGCAGCGCCCTGGGAATGGGCAGCAATGAAGAGGTCAGGTACTTGGTTCAATAGGCTGCCTGTGGCCCACAGCTGAGATATCTTTCCTCTGCTTAGCAGAAACATCATCAGATTCAAACAGTAATCATATTTTGCAAAATCATATTACTGAAAACTTACTGCTTTTCTCTTCAAGAAAAGAAGACTAAAAGAAGCAGCAGGACAAATGGGGACTGAGATATTCAGAGAGCAATGATTAGTGATTCTGACTACTCCCAGTGATCAAGTCAGAGCTACACACAACAGGAAAACACCAGGTATAGACCATCACTCTCCCTGGAATGAAAACACTTTTTATGGCTTGATTTTTTAATTTATCTGTCCATCTCTGACACCCTGTGCTACAGGAGCAGTTGTGTCCCCAGAGCAGGCAAGGGGCTGCAGGCCATGGCAAATGCCTTAGGAGAGCCACAGCCCACATGAGGGCAGGAATTCCTCCCTTTCACTGGCTGCTCAGCTTCTGCACCCACCTTATGCCAACTGGGATTGAGCCCAGTACCCCATGATGGGTAAATGGAACCGATCATTCTGGCTCAACAGCTGCAGTGGAGCAGTTGGGACTTACAAATAACAGTCTTTAGAGAGAAAAAAAAAATTAGACACACTTCTTTATTTTAAAAAGCCTCTCTGATCTCTCTTCTACCTTAGTTCTAATGTGCAAATACTAGCCTTTTCCACATACCCAGGAATATCAAGAAAACAGACATTTTTGCAAGTGTATCTTAAAAAAAAAAAAATCCACCACAGCATCCAAGAAAGAAAAAAAAAAACAAAGAAAATGAAAGAGACCTTTCCTGTTAACCTGCAGTACCAGACTTTACTGTAGTAACACCACAAGAAAGTCAAAATACCAAACAGAAGATGAGAAGTGGCCTGATCTTGATCACATTTAAGAATAAATCATTATACCTAGCACATTGTAGTTTATACACATATTGTGTGACAAAAATAAAATAATTTCTATTTTTGGGGAGGGTGTTCTACCTATACTACTAGCTGCCAGTCAAGACAGCAGCACTGGGATGACCAAGGATGTCACGCCTCAGCTAATCCTGGGGAGGTTGAGAGGGTCATTTTTTTGTTGCAGTCATTTTCAGTCCTAGTAAGAGTACTCAGTTTTAAAGAAAAGAATTATGAAGAAAACATTCCTCAAGCAAGGAAACACAGATTGAATTGACAATTCTTGTTAACTTTACCCAAATGTAGAATCACAGTAGTTAAGCCATATTTATTCTACAACTTTAATCAAGTCGTGGTATGACAAACCACATTATTAAGGTCCCTTTTTTAGAGAATCCTGCTTCATGAGAAAGATGTTCTAGACAATAGAATTGTACATTTTATGTAACTTGCCAGCTCTAGTTTTACCTCACTTTTATCATAAAACTTGAAATATATTATTTTGTTTTTAAAATTAGGTTTCAAACCACTGTTATGTAACCCATAAAATTGCCATGGTACGTCTCAGGAAAAGTATAATGCCACTAACTACCAAATCCTCAATTCATTTGGCACATCACAAGACATACCACAATCACAGGACTTAATTGGCAACAACTGCCCCCAAGAAGCACTCTCTAAAGACGTGTCATTTACTTTGTAGAATTTAAAATAATAACATGTATAGAGGGCGTAAAGAGACAGAAGTCTTTCCCAAATATAGTAGATGCATCTAGGCAAGATCCCAAAATATTTTGCCTGGAGTCATGTTCTAGCTTGTGCTTGCTGTTTCTGAAACTAATAGGTTACTTCTTGGCAACTCCTAAAATGCTGTTGAATGGGAGGGGGGGGGAATGGGGGTGGGGGGGTGTGCATCTGTGGCATCCTGAAATACAGATACATCTCAAAACAAGCATCAAAACACCTGAACAGTTCTTATCCTGACTGCCATATTTCCTCCTCAAACAGAACACATGAAACACTGAATTTCTATTTTACACTGAAGGTGCCATGCAGGCTCTGCCAACAGTCAGATTTCTGCTGCAGAATTTAGATCCAGACCATCAAGCAGCCACATATCCATGGGTTCTAGTGAGCATGGGATATTCCTCTGTACTTTATTATACACTGCAGCTTGCTACTACTCAATCAGTACTCCACAATATCAAAGAATGCCTCCTCCAGAGAAAAATATACTATAAATTTCCAATTGCATTCTTTTTCATAGACTGAAAAACAATATTATTATAAAAGACTGAAATATTCAGTGCAATAGCAGCATATGTTGGACTGAAATTCTGCATAAGAAATCAAAGCAGACTACAGTAGAAGACTGGGTTATTAAAGACTCTGCAGGTATTAACAGAACAGTAAATAGAACCCAATGCATTCTGTGCTAAGCCTGTCTTTTGAAATAATAAAAACTTATGGGTTCCTAAAAGAATTTCTCTGTACCCTACCTCACATGGCACTCTTAAATCACTTCTCTCAAGTCCTTCATGGTCTTATCACAGAGCTGAACAGTTAATGGAAAAGTTGAGAGATTCAACTAGCACACTGCGTATTGCAGCAACTGCTAACCAAGAGAAAATAACTATTCTTTAGATACACGGGAAAATGGCTATCACCAGGTTCTCATGCCAGCAGGTAGTTCTTCACAGTTTTTAATCAGGTGCAATGACAGAAGGCTGCAGTGAACTGAGAGTCCCAAAAATATGTTATCCAGCAGGTGCAAAAATATCTTTCAAGCTTATGTACATGTTGCAACGTAATATTCAGAGACAGTCCGATTTTTATTTCCGGCTTCCTCCCCTGATCAAACTCACCAGCTCTCATAAATAAGCCAGTGAAATGGAAAATTATCACCAAGAACATTGAAACAGCAGGAGTATCTTTCAACCGCTTCTACTCTAGCTTTACCAGCAAATGTTTCAACACAAAAAATTATGCACAAGCTCAAACTTTATAAACCACAAATTTATACTTGTATACTCTTTTTTGTTCTTCCATATATGTATTTTACATGATATGGGATAAAAGGTATGCTTCACTACGCCGAACTAAAGAAAGGGGCAAAAAACAAACATCAGTCTTGCTATGTTTGTGTATATAGTGGAATTAATGGTTCAGTATTATATCTGAAAAATACATTTTCTCAAATGAACAAATGTTGAAAGTAGGTTCATCACAGTTGAAAATACAAATTCTCAAATACTGATTTCATTCTCATATGCTGAACTCCATTTTCCCCACTCTTATTTACAATAAGAAATTCTGTTATTGCTTCCACTGTACTTTGAGAGTATTGAGACTGTAAAAAGTACGTTATCATATGAGCTCCATCTGATACTACAAGGCCTCCCAGAAATCTGTCAGAATTGCTACTAAAGAACAGAGCAAAATTAACATTTTTATTTCCAGTATGAAATAATATGAATAGACTGTTTTTCACAGGCTGCTATTTATCAAGTGCTACCCTTGCTAAAAATTGCATTATTGCATTAATTGTAAATCAGAGAAGTCTGAGAAAAAGCAAAGAACATTTTAACCAGGAAAGCAGATTCATAATAATGGTTTCATCTGAGCCAATGAAAATTAAGGGTAGAAATTTTAATGCTGGGGTGTTCTTTGCTGGTTTTCTGCATATTAGATATCACTGAAGAGATGTGTTTTAACAATACCTTTTAAATTTAATACTTAATGTAAGATATGTCTAAATCACAGAACTTAATATATTACCTTGCCTACTTATTACAGGGAATATCACTTTGCCTTACCATTTTTCATTCCTTCATGCATGTCAACTGACAGTTAACATCACAGGTGTGATTCACAGTCCCATGAAAGCTTTCACACTGCCTTGAGCATGCACATAACTTCTTTTTGGGTCACAATTATATTTCAATGCTTGCCCTCTAAATTCACTCATTTTAGTGTTTATTTACACAATTTTAAGTACAGCAGCAAAGCTAGGCTGATAACCATCTGTGTATCAAAAAGGCTAAGAACCACGAGCTCTTAAATGTTTCTTTTGGCTCTACTGAGTCCCTTCAGCTCAGTGAGCTCCTGCAAACCATTTAGACTAGGATGCATCACAGCTAACCTAAGGCATCTAAAATTCACTCACCGAAGTCTATTTGGCTACCATCCATCATTTAGCTATTTACATCTACTCAGACACAGCTGTCTTTACAGCCAATGGCAGGAGATTGGTTTTCCAGGAAGTGAGGCACCTTCACATGAAGTCAGATTTTAAGACAGCCATGATTAACTTGCCCTCTGCAGGTATCTCCTCCTCTCCTTGGACTCTGCAATAATCAGCTTAGGCTGAGGTGACCAACATGTAGGTCGATACAACACTTAAATGAAAAGCTAATGAAAATTCTGTGAAGAAAGTGAAAATTGGTGAGGCTTTGGCAGTCCAGCTTCCACACTGCTGGCTGTCCCAGGAAGAGAAGTGGGATTGCTGCAGTCAAGCTTTAGGTGTCATGGTTAGAATGGTAAAAAAATTTTAATGGTAAAAAAAAAAAAAAAAAAAAAAGGAAAAGGGTGGTTTTGGGTACTCAACTAAAAAGTGAAACTAAAGGAGTACCTAAGACATACAGTTCCAGATCAGATGAATCATTTCATAAATAACAGACTAATATCAAGAAGAAAAAACCCAACTGAACAGCTGGCATAAATCTTGCTTTACTTCTCATTTAGGCCCGCATCTTGGACTGCATCAAGGGAAGCCTAGCCAGTTTGAGGGAAGTGATTCTGCCCCCCCACTCCACTCTTGTGAGACCCTACCTGGAGTACTGTGTCCAGCTCTGAGGTCCCCAACGTAAGAAGGGCATGGACCTTTTGGCGCAAGTCCAAAAGAGGGCCACAAAGATGGTCAGAGGGCTGGAGCACCTCCCCTATAAGAACACGCTGGGACAATTGGGGTTGTTCAGCCTGGAGAAGAGAAGGCTCTGGGGACACCTTATAACGACCCTCCAGTACGTAAAAGGGCTCCACAGGAAAGATAAGGAGGGACTCTTTGTGAGAAGTGTAGTGATAGGAGGAAGGGTAATAGTTTTAAACTGAAGGAGGATAGATCTAGATATTAGGAAGAAATTCTTTACTGTGAGGGTGGTGAGACACTGGAACAGGTTGCCCAGAGAAGCTGTGGATGCCCCATCCCCGGAAGTGTTCAAGGCCAGGCTGGATGGGGCTTTCAGCAACCTGCTCTAGGTGGGAGGTGTCCCTGCCCATGGCAGGGGCGTTGGAACTCGATGGTCTTTCAGGTCCCTTCTAACGATTCTATAATTCATGTTCAAGCTGTTGGTAAGCCCAAGACATGACAGAGTATACTGTTGTTATTACAGCATACAGACTGTTGAACAAGATTTATGCATACATACACAGACATATACATGTATCAGTATGAAATCAGTATTATTGGTAGTTAAAATTCAAGGTTTCTGGTTTTGCTTGCCCTCCAGTCCCCAATAATTCATCTTAAGTAGCAATTAGACATAAGAATTCTGTCTTTTCCCCACATGCTGTCATAAATTTTACAAATATTTATAGCTAGATAGAGATTTTCGTGACCCTTGTAGAACAGGCCATTGATCTCAGTACTGCAGATGTAAAACAGAATGAAAAAAAAACCTCTTTGGAAAGTAAGATATATAGATAAGGACAGATCATTTTAACTACAAACTTTGTTTACAAAAACATAGCATATTCTCTACTTCAATGCTGATGTCATTTTAGGTTCATCCTAAATCCTGTATCTGCTACTAAACTGGAAAGATGCTGAAGATTAAAGCACAACAAAGTCTACAGAATGAAATGATACAGGCCTCTTCACCACTTGAAACTGAAGCATACAGGAGTTAAACCAGTTCTAAAGCAGGTTTTCCTAGCATGGTATAGACAACTGTAATGAACAACCACTGGCCTTAGTACTTCAGAAAGGAAATGCTGAAACGGTCGTGTGAGAAGCTACCAGTTAATTGACAAGATACTTCGCTGATATTGGTAACACAAATCCAGGCAGTACAGAAGGAAAATTTGACATCACCTAATAAGAATCACTTTTTTTTCCCCTTCCAATATAAACTTTTATCTGTTCTAAAAATCTCTGCTAAAATAAGCAAAGAAAATCAGTAAGATTTATGTCCAGGGCAGCACTATAGAAGTCAAAAGAAGTTTAGCCATGTCATCAGGAGGAATGCCTGGTAGTGAAAACATGACTAGAGAATTCAGCACAGTAGACACTTAACACTCTATTACGTATATAGTGGAGGACCAGATTACCTGCTAAGAATAAAGTCTCTTAAACAATTCTGAGGGAGTCATTAAGCGATTAACTGCCAGGTTACACAAAAGGGATCTACAATACTCAAACATCTGCTGTGTTGTTGTCCCCTCTACTCCAACTTCCCCAACTCTAAAATAGTAAAACCTTCTGTACCTGTTTCCCTGATATCCTAGATTCCTGGTTGGAATTTTCACTATTATTTCACTATTTCCATAATAATAAACTGAATTAAAAGTTTGCATAGCTTTTCACAATAATTATTGCAATTGAGGATGCAAACCTGCAGTACTTGTATTTGAATCGCTCTGAAATGAGTTGATTTTGGACTGAAAGGCTCATTCTTAGTCCTTACTCAAAGACACACTTGTAAGGATTTTTTTAAGGTGACTTTTTAGGACCGGAAAGCCTGAAATCTTTCACACACACTTAACTAGGAAATTAAAGCACATATAGATCAAGTGATAAGGACACAGGGGCAGAATCACAAACTGCAAAAATAAAAAGTGCACAGATGTTCAAGCTCTCATTTTCAGCTTTCTCAAGAAACACATTAATAATAGATCATTGTAAGACTGATTAGGTTTACTTTATGACATGCTGGGAACTTTCTGTAAGGTGTTTCTTTTGGTAAAAACACATAGCTAGCACTGTGTCATATTGCTAACGGTAGACAGAACCGAGCAAAAAAAAAAAAAAAAAACAACAACAGACTTAAATCATCACTGAAATTTCTAATACCAAATTGAAAGTAATCAAGGTATGTCTTAACAAGACATTTTTACTCAAAAAAAAGAAGGTCTTACACTAATATGTTTATTTTAGCAGCCTAGAAAATCTCTTCTGGTGACTGCATGTGTTTCATTTACCCAGATGGACCTACACATTTGCTTAGTTCTATTTAGCAGCTTGAAAAAAAACAAAGGGAGCAAAGTCAATGATAAAAGCAGAATCTGAAGAGTTTCTGGGGTCTCTCCATGACTCATGGCCTGTACACAGCCAAACTATATTTGTTTGCTTTTCGGTGCTAGACTTTGCCAAATAAAATACAATTATGCCCGAAGGAAATGATGACGTACACTGGAGGTACCAAATCTGAACCAGATATTGGTTGGGGCTTTGTGCATGTAGAACCATTTGGTATTTGTGGCTAAAAGCTAGTTCTGTCAAAACAACATAAAAACATGCACAAACACCACAGCTTTTAAAATTACTACAACGGAGACAGAGTTTTGGTTTGACTTGGTTGGGTTTTGATGTATTCCAATTAATTTTGGGTTGGTGGGGAGGATTGCTCTTCAACATTCAACTCCCTTGATTTTTTGCAATTAGGGAGACTATCTAGGTCTTCATTACAGGAATGCAGCTTCTCAAAACATTCTACTTCTTATATTATTTACACAAATACAGAATGCTTTAAAAAATCCTGAAGTGTATACCTATGTGGCTTAACCATAAGCAAATTATTGTCTTTTTAAAAAGATTTTTAGGCTTTATAGTGCTCTTCTCCTAAACAATTCAATGTTCTTGGCTTTATCTCCAAAGACCTAAACCAACTTTTTTCAACCCCCTTCTCTTGTTTGTGTTCCTCCCCCTTTAATTCCCAAGTCATGAAACAACACAGGATAGTCTAGAGTCTAAGACAGAGGAAAATAAATAAGCATCTTTTCCCAGAAACAGAGGTAAGCCTCTCCATTTTTACTTAGAGGTGCATTTAATTGTAGCATGGTGATCTAAAAGAAAATACATCTTACAAACCTACTCAGAAGCACAAGGGCAGTAAAAACAAATGTTCCCATAAAGTATATGCTGAGAAATAACACAAACTAGTGCTGAATACCCTTGCCTGGAATGGCCTGGCACTGTACAGCACTTGCTGCAAAGCTTAATGATGCTAAACATCCTTTTGGTTTATTTTTATTGTTTTCTTTTTGTTTATTTAATTACACTTTTGTAATCATTAAAAAACTGTCTACAAGTATCAATTCAACTGCCATTTCAAAACAGGTAACACCTGGACTAATCTCATTGCATCAGATGTGTTCCTCTCTCCAAAATAAGACATCTGCTCATGCCTACAATCCATGCAATACAACCAAAATCTTGATGTCTCTAGCACAGTCGCATCAGGCAATGCATGATTCTCTTTGGTTTATAACTTGTCTGTCAGGCTTGGATCTCTGACTTGGTCCTTAGCCCAACTGAAACTCAATCCCAACTCTAAGTAACATCTCTCTGCCACTACATTTATTTCTGCACCAGTTTCTCCAAGTATCCTTTGCATCTCAATTACCAAACCACTCACTTCTCTTGCCTTAATCAATATTGTTCTCCTCCAATTCCTATTTTGTTAAAATGCAACTATAAGAAAAACTTCTCTAAACTTTTGCTTTGAACCTATCGTCACCTTCCTCATTGCCATCTTGCTTTTCCTTATATTTCCCCAGACATAGCAAATATCACTTACCCCCCCTTGTCTTTAGACACAGCTCATGAAGCAGAGACAGACTGCCTGTTTCCTCCAGATACAACCAAGTGACCCAAAGTGGCCAGATACAGCCAACAGGTGACCCTGCCATGCAGCTTCACCAAATGTGTCAAATCTTCACTTAAATTGGTCACACAGCTGCTCAGTGTGTGCCACTTGAGATATGCAACAACTGTTCCTTATGTAGCAACACTAACATACTTCAGAACAAAGACACCAGAGGAAGACTCCGCATAATGCCAATTAAAATGCATATCCCAATTTTGTTATTAATTAGAGCTGGTCAAGAAATGTAGTACCTGGTTAAAAAGGAAAACTACGAGGGGAGTGTGAGAGGCTCTGAGAAGGCCTGAACAACAAATTACAAGAAAATATTTTTTACATTCAAGGAAGGTTTATGTAATTTCATACTTTACTGCTTTTATGTAATTTTTAGGAGAACTCCATACAGTTCAAAATCCCTTGTAGCAAAGTTTTATTTCTTAGTCACATCCTTAACATTTATTGGAAACATTTTGTATTACAAAACAAATATAAATGCGTAATTCCTATGTATAAATAAGAGTATACACGCAAATATAGCAGAAGCGTTTTATTTTATGTTATTGCTGGTTGCTGCCTAAGAAGCTTTTACAGTTTAGAATGTTTATATTAATTTTCTAAGAGTGTTTAACCAATCTTCCTGGCAAAGCCAGAAAACAAGCTACTTCTCCAAGAACAATTAAACACAAGTGAGATGCCTTTCGGGGGGATTCAGAACCTTAAGAATCATGCAAGTTTTAAATAGATATTTGAATGTGAAAGTAAATATTTACATAAAAGAGGGTGGTTAGTGCTTATCTGAAATTCTTGTTGAACCTCTAACCAAACATGAGGAAACAGATCCAAAAATGGAGAAAAAAATCTAAAACTCTAAGTTACTGAGGTTTTTCAGTAGTCCTTTCCACACGAACATACTCATCACCTTCTTGAACACAAATTAGCAGCAGCATGCATTCAGAAGTGGAAGATATTCCTGAACAATTGTTAAAGAACTCAGGCCAACAGAAGAGTACATGCTACTAGTATTTAAACCTAGGCAAGTCCTCAGATACTTGTGAACGATGCATGAGGAAGCCACAGAAGCGCTACGCCTGCAGCTCTCAGCTTCAGAGATGTGTCTTGCTCCAAATCCTTTCATCTCAGATTGCTTCTCTCATCTCTTTAAGGCAGGGACCACATGCAAGTATGCAAGGAGGGAGGAAGACGGTGCTGCACTGGAAAGCACCAGCAACGGAGCTTAGGAAGATCCTTGTGGCTTCCACACCAAGTGTGAGAGAAAGTCAGCTGGAAGACTGGCTAATGAAATACATTTATTTTTCCCCTGTGTAATGAATGTAGAGACATTGGCGTCACGTTACAGTTTGCAATTGCAAAAGGTTTCTCAGCCAAAAAATAAAGTCAGTACTTTGGCCAGGTTTCCTGAAATGGAAGGCAGATAAACTAACAAAGATAAAGAGTAGATATAGCTTGAATTTAACCAGTGTTTGTTACTTTCCCTTTCTTAAGACAGGTTTGAAGGAGAAGGGATATTTGGTTTTTTTCTGTATGGCTTTTTGTTTGCTTTTGGTTGTTTTTAAGGTAATTATCTGAATGCTATTTCCGGTTTCATACAGTTTACTTAGGATCACATTTTCCCGTTTTTAACAAGTTGACATTCCCAGGATAAATCACAGGTTATTTACCTACTGTTATGCAAAATTCCTATAGTCATCTACAAACAATTATTTTTTTAAAATAATACACATAAGCAGGACTCACTGTTTATTTTGAAAATAAGACAGCCTTGTCTTATCTACTGCTGAATCACACAGCCAGAAGCTCCCAAAAGTGTAATTACAACAAAATCTTCTGTATAAAGTACATAAAAGAAACTGTAAAATCACAAATTTCTTCCTTGTAGAAGAGAGCATTTGCCTTCTGTTATTTTCAGTAATTGCATTAGTGAGCTTGTTTTGCTCATTTTTAATCCTTGAGTTCCCTAAAAAAAAAATATAATCTAAAATTCTGTGAATCAGTGAATTAATTGGGGGTAACATTTCCCAAAGGTCATTAAGAGAAAAAGATACTAAATCTGGTCTATCATTCCTGGTTTTGCAAGCTGCATCTATTAAAAAATACTTGCCTTTCAAAAACCTATACTTCATTTTCAGTCTTGCATAAAAGTTATAATTTTTAATCAAAATAGAAACATTTGACACAAAAAGAAAAATCCTTTTAGTAGAAAACATTTTTTGGTAAAAAATATCTTCACAGATATTTTCAAAGCCCTGATATTATTATAGCTATAAAATTGACCTCCACTTTAAAGAAAAAAATATAATTCTCCATCTGGTTCTCAAGAACTGGAGATGACTCATTTTTGCCTCACCACTGCTGCTGTCTTTTGGCATATTTTCCTATACACGTGCCAAATTTAGCAAATCTCTCTGATCTTTAGCTTCAGAAAATCACTCTGATTGCATTTAGAATTTCAGGTTTTGTCAAATTTTACCTGCTTCAGTTTTTTAACTTGCAGAATGCAGCCATGTAGTAAAAGTGTATATAATTGAATATATAATGAATGAATATATAATATATAACCCAATATATAATGAATTGGAGTGTTTAATTAGCAGCTATGAACAAGGCAAGAACATCACCATTGTGGTCCACTGGCTGACTGCCCTGCAAATGCACCTTTTACATGTTGCTTTTTTGTTTGTTTTTGCTGTTGTTGTTTCTAAGTATTTCCAGGAGTTGTATTTACTATTGCAATCCTTGACAGGGTAAACAACCATCACATACCAGAGAAGACAGACAAGACAAGGTGTTGCTCCACCTCCTTCTCATGTATCTACTCACACAGAGACACTTAATCCATCGCACTGCCATCTAAGGACAGGTTTAAATTAGAATCACAGAATGGTTTGGGTTGGAAGGGACCTGAAAGACCAACGAGTTCCAACCCCCCTACCATGGGCAGGGACACCTCCCACCAGACCAGGCTGCTGAAAGCCCCATCCAGCCTGGCCTTGAACACTTCCAGGGATGGGGCATCCACAGCTTCTCTGGGCAACCTGTTCCAGTGTCTCACCACCCTCACAGTACAGAATTTCTTTCTAGTATCTAATTAATATCTCCCCTCTCTCAATTTAAAACCATTACCCCTCATCCTATCACTACACTCCCTGATAAAGAGTCCCTCTCCATTCTTAAGATGTGCATTCCACACCATACATACAATGAACTAGGACAGGGTTCTTCCTTGCTGATGATCAGGTAGCTCTCTCAAACACCCTTAGTGAACTACATGCTATCACATATCTTAGTGTTATCAAATAATAATTGGAGGAAGTACCAGGTTTCCCTTACTCACAGTTAAATCTGTAAAGAAAACACTTCAGTTTGAGTTTGCCAGGTTAATGTGCACACAAGCACATTCAACACCTCACTTCTGCAACCCTCATGGATTGAGCACATAAATGCCCATGTATGCAACAGACAGCTTTGCCCACAGTTACTCAAACGTAGGTCCTTCTCCAGCACAGCGAGGACATTCCAGTTCAGACCAGCACTGCGGGCAAGCACACAGTTAAATGTACTTAACAGATCTCGGAGATTTCAAGGGCCTGTGGTGGGGCATCTCTGCTCAGAACTACAGAAAGCTGAACTCAAGCCAATCACCTTGTCCCTTATATGCGTATCAAAAAAAAATAAATTAACTTAACTAAGCTACATACAAATTATGCTAATGGCAATACTGTCTGTATGCTACGATCATATACATCAAATAGCTACTTCCATTCATATTTTAATCTCCAACTAAAAAAACTACAATCTTTTATGGCATAAAATTATTTAAGTGTAAAACTTAGGGTAAAGTCCTTTCTTATTGGCACTGAGGATCTGCTGAGATCTCAGGTTTCTTATATTACTAAATTAGGGTAAGCTTATTTGCTTTTATTCAGTCACTAAAATGGGAATATAGAGAAAAGCTGCATCAGTGGTGAGCTATGACATGAAAGAAAGCACTTTATCATACTAATGAAATTAATGCTTTAATACAACAGCTGAAATCTGAAGCAGTACATAAACAATTAGTAAAATTACTGGAATAAAGGAATTAATGGGGTGAACAAGAAAGATGCAGAGACTCTCAAGAAAATAAAAATATTATTGATCCATAACCATGCAGCTTCCAAAGTTCAGCCCCTGAGAAATTTGCTTCCATCAGTAATAAATAATGTGGCAAACGATAATTAAATCACTTAAATCATTGCACAGTAACAGGATCCTTAGTGTGCTATTGAATCTGTCCATGAGTTTGAAGCAATTTTTCTATACAGAATATTATAATATTTTCTATTTTGAAGCTTGTACATAAATGGAGGTAATAATATAAATCAGCAGTTCTTTAGCTTGGTTGTGTCTTTTCAAAAGTCTTTTTAGAAAGAGATCAGGTTTTTACTAGACTTGACTTTACTAACAGTAAGGAAACCCCATCCAAGAATCCTACATCTGGGTTGGCAACGTGCTGTAAAATTATGCAGGGATGCAATGAAACCACATCTAAAAAAAGCCCAAGAAAAATTCATGAGCTGATATTAGCAAAAATAATGGGCTACATGACACAGCAGTAGTCCATCAGTAAATTAAAGGGGAACCACCACCTTCACATGACCACTTCACAAGTGGAAGTGCAGCATTTTCAGAAGGGGAACACTGTTGCTGTGTGGAGCGTTTAGCTGAGGAGCAAGTCAATTCTGTGAACAGACATTGGACTTCAACTCTGTCAGCAGTTCCATCTACTGCAAAATGGACTTGTCCTTCCACACACTGACACTACTTCCAGCAGACAACTGCACAGCATACATTATTTCAATACACTGTGTTAAAGAAAAGGACATCAACTCTGACTCCACGAGCTACAATCCGCTGGAGGCTGAAAGAATCTTCTAGGCAAGTACCACAACATGCTTACACTATTCACCTCCAAACATCCCAACCTACAGTTGCCTGCCTCTTACTGTGCTTACTTCAAAACTTCAAATCTTACAAATGCCACTGGATTTCAAAACCCAGCTTTGCAAATGTTCTCCTTCATGTCGCGTTACGAACTGCTGTAAACATTGAAAGGCAAGTAAATATGAGCCTTTTATTTATATCTGCTTGAAGATGCATGGACCAACTGAGACAAAGTCAGAGGCAAGGAGACTTTTCAAAAGTGAATGAAGAGTGGTGAGATATAAATCCAAAGGGCCACTTAATCTACTGAATCTACCTTCCTTTTGTATTTACAAAATCCCTAAGTCATCCCAAAGACACTCTTCACAAAAAGCACAAAGCCAAATCTTTGTTTCTGCTTCATTAAGATACACGTGCCTCTGCCACAGCGCATCAGAGACCAGCCTGGTGACAACCACTCCTGCAGCCATCTTCATGGTAAGAATCCATTAATGACAGGCTTCCTTTCTTCCTGAGTGAAAGAGAAAGCATTAAGAATACAGAGTGCTTTTGAAGAAACAAATCCATAGATGTTTTGTCCTACCCAAACCAGACATTAGGAACAGTAATTGATACCTGTCTTCTGACAGCTGTCTTATGGACCACAAGAAAAAAAAAAGAAAAATAAAAAAAATAGAGAAAGAGTCAAGGGAACTGCTCTCCACAGAGATAATGTTTGCATCTCTAAACTGTAGCACTGCAGCTAACTACATTATTGGCAAGACCCTACAGTCCCTACAGAGAGGCCAGTGACCGAATTCACGCTGACACTCAATTCCTCTGTCATCTGCAGAACAGACACTGTCAGTCGGGGCTGAGGCTCTAGGTGGGCAGGAAAGCCGTGGCAAAGCTGGCACAAACATCTCCAATTTTTTCCAGTCCTGCTCCTGTGGGTCAGTCAGTTGGGTCTCTCTAGAATTTTACACATTAGTTCATATATGAATATCAGCTAAATTATTGTAACAAATAAACCACATTAAGAACAATTCCTCTACATTAATCTTCTGATTCTCCTTTTCTGTTCTATACTGCTAGAATAACGGATGGACTTTTAAGATTAAGGGAACTAGTACCAGACATACAGAAATTACTGTTCCCACATCCTTCCAACTCACATCCTACAGAACAAGCTCAAAAAGTGTCTGCAAGTTGCAAAATTGCCCCTTTAGAAATTTGCATCTACAATCACTTATTTAGATGGAAGCCAAAATGATCAGAAAAATTATGACAATTCACCAGTCATGGTACTCTCCTTGGATTTTCTTACATTTCAAATTGCCCTAATTCAAAGAATCCCTTTTATATTTTAACCAAAATTAAGTAGACCATGAGGAAAACACGTTTTAAAAATAAATCCACAAAGCTTCCCTTCTTCACTCACTAACACGGGAAAGAGAGGTGCAACATTAACAAACTATTTACTGATTAAAGAGGATATAAAGGAGAAAAATACTCTTAAAACTAGAGGACTATGAGACAAAGGCTACAGAAGAAACGGAGGTACAGTATGATCCAGTGGCACAAAATAACTACAATAGCTGGAAGCTTCACAATACATGGCCACGTGACCACTATCCCTATCCCACAACTACAGCAATCTGTCACAAACACAGATCAGCAACCTAAGGACATCATATATCCCAGGCTCCTACCTGCAGGATGCTACAGACACACCTATAATCCAGATCCTCCAAGATGGCACTATCAAGAGGCTTTTACAAAGCACAGAAGGAAGAAAACACTGAAGTACCAAGAATACCAGAATTGAGGAGAGCAGACCAAGAAAACACAGGGAGGAGAAAATATTTTTGTGTATGCTGTTTAGCCTTGTCCAATCCAGTCACAAAATGGGATACAGAGAATTAAGCAAGCTATGGAAGACTTTCAAGCATGCTTAGTAACAGCTCCTCAAGCTCAGCATAATAAAAGATTATGGACAAATAATTTATACATTCTTCACAGAAAGCCACAAAAGCAGGAAATTATCTGAACAGTTTTTTGATTAATTTAGCACTTGAGAGTTGCTGAAACTCAATAAAAGGCTTATTGATTTGTTAGGGCAAAAACACTCAAGCTAATAAGATAAAACTTAAATTTTGAGAGGTTTCCCCCCCTCCTTTTTGTTTTTTAAATCATTGTTCGCTTGCAGCAAAAAGGAGATTAGAGTAATGCCTCCAGACTTTTAAGCATGGTTATATTTTAATGAAAAACTCTATTATAGAAAATGCACAATTGTAGGTATAGTCTTATTATTGGCAAAAAAATTACACTGAACCAATATAAGCATGATAGACCATTTCCTTTTCCATCCCTCCACTCACAGAAGAAATCAGATCTCCTCCTGCTTCAAATGAAACTGCTTAAGTCATTCTTGCTATTATGTAAATTTAACATTAAACTGTTAATACTTAACTGCCAAACAACAGACAACCCTTAGAAATCAAACCAGTATTCATAAGCCAAAAAACTGGCAAAGAGAAATGAGAACATTTAAGCAGAGAGGCCAAGTATGGATTAAAATTGCAAGTATCTCTGAAAAATGAAGCATATTATAAACATGATTTTTAAAACAGTACAGATGAATGACGTGAAGCAGACTTGGAGAGGAAATAATTCTCGTTCTTCAGATGACAATACAACAATGGTTCCTCATCTACAGGTCCAAGGGGAAAAGCCCTGACATCCAGCTGAAGAATTTACAAGAAAGTCATAAAGTGTCATCTGGATGGAGAATGGCTGATGGGTGGGTCCTGGACTCCAACATTAAAATGTGGGAATCTCTCTTCTCTTGATTAAATTAACAGATTCATTAATTTAAAAGTTGTTAGGTGACTGAAACCTCTTTTACATGGTCCCTGCTCCTTACAAGTCTGCAGAATTATGTAGAATATGCTTGATTAACTGGACACAGTTAAAATCTATTAAAAAGAAATGTTTAGGCAAACGTCTGTGTTAGTTCAGCAACAAACTGAGCAATAAAAAAAAAATAAAATTTATCTCTTCTAATACATGCAACAATCTGCAGGAGTTCGACATGCCAACCAAATAGCCCAGCCAGTAGCCCAGACAGCTGATTTGTCCTCTGCAATTCAACAGATCATTCCAGAGCATAATCTGCTTGTAATATACAGAGTTCTTTCGAAGGACTCTGAAATAAAGAAAGGAAGCTACCTCCAGGGGCCTGGATTCAAAAAAGCATTTAGCTTTTCAGAGTTTACATTACATCAAGTAAACGGGAAGTTCGCCAAAAAGTTTTGCTGAGCCTGAGCTGTGTCTAGCCACAGATGGAAACAGAACAGGTCCGATGGGAGACGATAAATAGACAAGTCGATATATAAACTTGAACTCTATTAAAATATGCACTCAGTCCTATATCCTCGCACAACATTATGCCACTTTTCTGCATCTCTGTTTTCCCATTCACATTAAGGGGGTTCTTTCTCTCTTCTATGAAGCAATTTGAGATCAAAGAATAAATAAGAAACATTTATTATGACAGTGTTGTTCTACAAACAGAGTTAGTCTAGACCTTAAGTGGTTTCCGTATGTGATTTCAGACCAAGCATAGCAAAAACAAATCTCTTACTTAAGCTGGAAAAAACATCTTAATAAAATGCTCTGATTCATAATGTAATATCCAAGGCACTATTACTGGAAATAAAATTTTCACTCTTCAAGATATTAAGTCCTCTATGTTAAGACAGTCCTCTATATTAAGTATAATTTCCAAGTAATAAACACACTGAACTAAAATTTAAAGCTGTATCTTAAATACTGTGAAGCACAGATATATCGAAATACAATTTGAGCTCACTTATTAAACAGGACAGTGCTTAAATACATTATTTGTAATATTGACTATAGACAAAAAAAATCTCTGATAGTTTTAAATATTCTGAACTGTGTAAGATTTTTTTTTCTAGGTACATGAAGGGGGAAAAAAAACAATCTATTTTTCCTATAACAACCCTCATTATTTTTTCTCTCTAGGCTCCTGGAGAAACCACAACCAGTTCATAACCATTACAAGTTAAAATGAAAACTACACAGAATATATATTTAACTCCTTCACCCCTTACTTAATCTGAAAAGGATAAATTTTTAATACTTATATTTGTAAACATTCACATTGCTGGTTTTTAGATTTAACTCTAATGTATGCTCTGTATGAATTGTACTTTCTAAGGGATACTTCCTTCATCTTCTGGCTGATTTTTCTGCTTAACAACAATAATGACTTACCTTAGTAAAATATACAACCATTTCATTATACAACTTAGAAAAAACAAAAAAAAATTATATTCCCTTGCAATTTCCACTAATAATACAAAGCATTAACTAAAATGCTGGAATTGGTGATACAGAAAAGAAAATCACTATTTCAATATCAGAAGATATCAGCATATGGCAGCAATAAATAGAATTATTGGGTTTTAAAAAAATGCAAATATTGAATCAGAACAAGTGACATCGGCATAGGCTAAAAGATACTACTTGGATTCATCAAAGCTTCAAGAATTATTAAAAACCAATGTTTTAAATATTCAAAAGTTGAGATTTATGATGAACTGTTAATATTAGGCCAAAGCTATCCTTCAACACAATCACAGAGCTACCTCATCTTATTTTGTATAAATAGTTAATGCAAAAGAAACATTCTCGAAGGATGGGCATATTTTACAACGTGATCACTTTCATTTGTCGTTGTTCTCATTTAGTTTATTGTGAAACAACAAATTGTGTCCCTATAGGTTCATTGAAAGAAAAATTGACCACCTTTTGAACTAATATGCGATACCTGTCCTGTTTCTTGCATCTTTTTCTTTAGCACCCTCCATAAAAAAGTCCATATACGAGGCGTAGCAGAATGCTGCAGCAGCAGCACTCAGGCTGGACTGAAAGCCAGTAGTACGGCATCCTCCTTTACGGAGGAGGCTCCTGCAGCTGTGGGAATCTGCCATAATAGGCAAAAGCCAGTGGTAGCAATGGGAGATTTGGTGAGAGAGTTTGCAGAATCCAAGGGGACTGGCCCATAATTCATCCGCCAAATCCAAAGACTGGAGAAAATGCCAGAAAGTTAGATGAGTTATAATTGGGCATGAAAGAGAGGTGTTTGTGATCACCACCCCTGTCAGGACTCTAGGAAGAAGGGGAGCATAGGAGGGCTGTTCTGAAGGCTACACTCAGTTTCTCAAATAGGAAACTGAAATGCTTCCAAATCCACACGTGGGGCACAAGAAACAGACTAAGTCTCAATGCAACCATGAGACAACGATGACGAGAGAAGTTATGTTAGGAACTGGGGAAACAAGGAATAAAAATGAAAGGCAAGTCAGACCATCTGCAATGTCAGCTGACTAGCACATGCAGCCGTCAACAACAAAGTATTGGCAGAACTTATAAATGCTTCTACAACAATATTAGAAGCCTAAAATTATGTTAGATAGGAGACCTGGAATTCATCAATGGACAACTGCAACACAGCCAGTAACAAAGAAACATGGTGAAATACCTATAATCACTGGGATATGAGACGGACATTCTACTGTCAATCTACTGACAATCTACTGTTTTAGGGCTGACAGAACAGTATCTGCAGGTGTAGGAGGGGGATTGTACATGAAGGACAATAAAAATGCAAATGGTTGAAAACATCTTGGGAAATAAAAAAAAAACAACTCAAAACCTCGTCAATTCCATACGCAAGTAACAAAACCACAGTACTGGGACATCCCTGACAAGAACAATGATTTTGATCAGGAGGTGTTACGGGAGACAAAACAAACTCAGAATATGGAGAAGCAGCAAATTTCAACTCCTTTCTGATGATAGCAAATCCTCTGCCTCAGTTCATTACCCCTAACAAGGGGGTAAGAATATGATACTTCCACAGATTTTAACACTGCTGTCTGTATAAATTCATAGACCATTTTTAAAAGGTGACACTACTGCAGACAATGCCACAACAGTGCCAACAAGGCCCATAACTCAGGATTATGTTTCATATCTCTCTAACTTACTTGCAGAACTAACAGAAGAAAGCACAATGAGGTATACAAAGGATATAGCATAATTAAACTAATTCTTTTCCTTCATTCTGACCATTGTCAGCTTTGGTACTTTCTAATACAAAGCTAATAAAGACTCTCAATCATTCTGTACAGGGAATTACATTAAAATAATGACACTTGATTGCAGATCTATTACTAATTCTGTTTAGAAGCACATAAATCCACCAGGTTTCAGTCACCAATCAATGCTGGGTCTATTTGCAAATTCCAGGAACTAAGACTATCCATAGCACCCTGCTTGGCTCAGATCCAGCGAGTCTTAACAAGTTCCATTGCTTTTATTGGTGTTATTTTATGCTTTTACCACTGTTATTTTATGCTTTTACCAGAGGCTTTTCAGATGTTCTGGCAGCTTTCAGTGACAATCTAGTGCAGAGTAGAGTTGCCCTAGATTTGTAAAAGTCCCCAAGGAAATTGCCTACCTGACAGCAGAAGCACCGAGACTTGCCTCTTGGGTTTTATAAAAAGAGTCCTAAACCCATTCTCCTCATGACCTTGCAGAGAAGCGTTGGCCAGCGCCACTCAGAAGTCACTCATCCACTTTTTGTCAGAGCAAAAGTCATTTCCTCAAAGAGATAGCTGGGTAGTAGCAAAATCTCGTGTGACATCAAGTTTCCAAATGAGAAATTACCCAAGTGCCTCACAACTACTGTCAAAATACTACCTTTAAAACACAGTTGTGAAGCAAAATGATTGGTACAAGTAGTACTCAGCATGGGGAATCAAAAGATCTGTACAAAGCATTGAAAGTCTATGGCAAAGCCAATCATCTAATAAAAGTTTTTCAGAAATCATGTTTAGTTTCTACCATAGAATACTGGAAAAAAAAAATAGGTCCTAGAATGAAAAAGTTTATGACACAGGAAAAGACACTACCAGGGATTTCTTGGGTCAGTGAATAAATCTCCTGCTATTGCAGATATCACATTATATTATTCCCTAAAATTCTATCTTTAAATGTACCTGCTTTCTCTTACACCAATCTGAACAAGGAGGCTAATAATTACAGTAAGAAATTTATTTTGATTTCCATCCTACATTTTATTTTTATCCAATGTATGTGTTCACATATCAAAAAGTTCCTGAGCGTCTATATTCTATTTTTTTCCCTCCCTGATGTATTATACCTCTCAGAGCAATTAAATTTCCTTTGGCCTTAAACTTTCCTACCAAGAAGCCACTATCTTCTCGTTTACCTCATAAAATAAATTCTCTATCAGAATTTCTCCTGCCTCTGCTTCACTTTAGTTCCAGTTTCCCTGAACAGATTGAGTTTTGCTAGCAAGTTGCACAACAGCATTAATATTCCTCTGTTGGGAGATTAATAGTCTGAATGAAACATATATAACACATAATTTACAACTTTAAAACTGCAAAATAAATCAGTTTTAATTGCAAATTATCTTTCAGATTTCTGTCTTTTAATTTCATGTAGAAATGAAATACGCGTCTTAAAATTTAGTATTATTCCACAATTAAAAAGCTGCATTAATAACTTTAATATCACAATTAGCACTTCCCTGCTTTGGGATACTCGGCTGAATCTGTAATCAGGTAACAATCCTGCAAACCTGAGGTAAGAGACTGACTTCAGCAGCACGATCAGTGACAAAACAATACATCCACTGGTTTGAGGTAGAAGTATTTAGCATAGCTTTTTTCCTTCTCTTCTGAAATCCCTCAGTTTGTTTATTGAACTGCAACTGCTGCTTTTCCTCTGCTACAGACTGCAATCATAAAGAGTTCTTACAGCACTACTCACATATCAATAACGTGCAAATTTTTTTTGAAGAATACAAAAATCCCAAGAAATAAAACTTTTCATCACATCAAACTTTTTCTTAGAGGCTTCAAACTGCCTCATTACTAGCTTAAACATCTTAGTTTAGTCTATTTCTTTGCCATATATTAAAAAAATAATAATCCAGAAGCTTGGCTCACAGGATGCTTCCTTTCTTCAATTCCTCCTTCCCAATATTTCTAAGAATTAAAAAATATCTCCTTAATACATAGTTTCTTACATCAGTTTAAAGGCTTCGCAGTATATTTTTCAATAAATGGTCTTCTAATAACATCTCAGTTAAGGTTCTCTCATCTAACATGATACTGATGTAAGGGCTTTTGGAAGAAACCAGACTTGATTGTATTAGAGGAATATTTTTTCACCTTATCCAGGGAAAAAGTCCTGAATCTCTTCTGTTTGGCATAAAAAGCTCCATGAAGCCTTAGCATTCATGTTTTTGGCTCCCTACCTTGGTCTAATGTTATTGCATGTTTTCCAGGGCTATGTAAGAGACACGCATAAAGTATTATATACAAATAAACCTTGAGAGCATAATGCATAAGTCCTGCACATTACGTCTAAATAGAGCAGGAACTGCAGAACAGCATTTGTTTAATGTTCCCCACAGTCATTTTTTTAAACAGCAGGGGGAACAGATAATATCAGCAAGTATGACATATGTTATGGTTCTATAGAAACAAAACCGATTAACTGAAAAAACAATGCAGGGTAAAAAGCTAGATTCAAAATACCCTATTTCTTTCTAAATATTATGATTCCTCACAGGAATCTTCACTCTAATTATTATGCATAAAAGATTTCAAAAATGCTACCAGAATGCTGAAATACAAAATTATTATTAGTCTCATGGACAAGCAGGATCTATATAAAATGCTAACAAATAGTATATTCTCTGTACTCTGTAGCTGTAGACATGCACAAGGCACACAAATAATAAGTAAAATTCTATTAGACATTATAAGCTTGTTTGTCAGTTCATGAATTATGTATTTCATTTCAGTGCTGAACTGTGAGAGAGAGCACAAAGCTTTCCTTTCACTAGACAAGGAAAACGAACATTGTCCAGGCTCTACATAGCAAATAAAAATGTGATCTTATATTTGGCAAAGATGCTTGTTGAGTGCAAAGAACTCACTGTGTCTTCCAAGAAGATTTAAAGTAAATATTTAACCCCAAAGATATCAACAGTAAATATTAGCATACAACAGCACATAAGAATACACTATAATGAGCTTCAACAGGCTGGGAGGAGGCAGGATTTTTTAATTTTTTTAAATGAAGGAACGTTGTTATATACTTGGCCACAGTTATTAAAGTTCCTGTCTTTTTGTAAGAAGAGAAACACAACAACATGGATAACTAAGACACCAACAGATACCTAGAAAACTGTCATTAACAAAATAACTTTTAACAGCTGACACTTTAACAGTGTGTGGTGTTGCATGGTTACATGCAAATAATGCATGAAGTTGTTTTATTTCTATGGTGAGGTACTATAGTTATGTTCACGTGATGAATATCAGTCAGAAATGAAAGCTAGTATTTTTAAAAATATTTTCAAATTTCTAACTCCAGTAGAATTATGGATGTATTACTCCATGTGGGGAGGCAGAAGAGCACAACTGCAGAAATTGTGGCTTTCCACAATACCAGGTACAAAATTACACCCATTGGTAGAGTATACATTCAGTACTTTTGAAGATAACTGTAAAGTACAATTGAGGACACAAAATAGAGCAAAACATTTGAGAATACAATTTTAAAATACTCTCTCTTTGCTTAGTAGTGAAATGGGCAATCAGACCTCTGAGCTGAGCTGAAAAGCATTAGTCTATCTTGTTCTCTCAGAACCTTTAGGTTTCCTTCCACAGACAAGAGCAAAGCCCACTACCTGAGATGAACAGGAACTAGGAGAATGTGAATTTTTGAGAATGTAATCCCAAATATCCAAATGTCTTTATAGCTTTTACCATCAGGGCATTTTAAAGATGTCTCACCCTGGGTTACTGATTGACTAAATCAGTTTATATAGTACTTCCCCATTAGATAAGACATTTCTCATTCTTACATGTGGTTCCTCAGTGGAAGAGTTGCGGCACATGAAATAGACCAAAAAAATTTCACATATGCTGTAGGATACTTAGACTTCTGTCAATAAGGATAAATTCCTGAAGCCTTTCATAAAAACTAAATTCACTTTAAATGCAAAACAAGAAGATGATCGTAGAAATTTTACCTGCAGCAATAAATGCATGACAGACTAGCTTGTAGGGTACAGTGGAAAAGGAGAATACCAATCAAGAAATATTAATTACTAGCTATTACATTTTCCTTCCATAATATCCAACATTCATGCGTTGCAGTTTATCCTAGGAAAAAGCATCTGTCCAAAATTATTTTTAACACCAAAACAGACAGATGTCACTCTTCAGCTCTGTCAAAGGATGAGCTGCATAAAAGGAGTGTCAAGACCTTAAAAAAAATGCCAATAGACAGAGGTAGTGAACAAGCATCAAGTCAAATTCAGTATCATTCATTTACTAAAAGAGAGAAAGTGACAATGGATGGAAATGCATCACATCTCTATCAAATATATTTCACCAGCCTAATCTAAAAGATTTGTCTTTTTGCTGGTTCAACCCAAACAGCAGAGTGAAGAATTGCACTGATTACTTATACGCAAAGTGTTCTCCGTTAAAAACTATCATCTAAAATAAATATTCTAATTTTAAATAACTAGCACTTGCATAAATTTTCTAACTTACCATGCACTTCAAAAAGAAAATATAATTCTTAAAAGTGAGTTTACAGTTAAAGGCAATACCATTATGTATAGCTACTGAGAGAGACTGAGAAAGAAGGTCAATTGTCCAAGTTCTCAGAAATGGACAGGTTTTAGTAGAAAATTAGAAATACTCAATAATCCATCCATGATCTTTTCCCAGGCACTAGAACCCTACATTATTAATCTCTTACTCCTTACTTACTCTGTAACAACCTTAACCATATGTTCCTAGGGACCACAAACAGACCGCTGGAGAACCTCAGCTAGTACCCCTAAGAACCACTTTATGTCTCTGTAATGATTCCTTCCAAAGAAGTTAAAAGCTCATTAAAGAATAGATATACTACATATAAATTTCTCACGTACATAATTGCTTGAATTGCCAAAAGTCTTGTAGGAAACTGACAGGGAAGGGCAGTGGTCCCACAACATAAACTGCTGAACTGTTAAGCTATGCAATTAAAAAACCTAAATACCTTTTATAAAAGGCCATGACTGAACAGCTACTGAAAATATGTTATAAAATTCTGATGCTAATATGCAGTGCTGTGCATTTTAAACTCACCTTACACTAGCAAGTATACACTTTGGTTCTTTGAGCTTATCATAGCAGCACAGGAATGAAAAGAACTCAGATTCTTTCCTCTTCAAGACCAAGGCAGACAGAAAATCTACTCTTTTTGTACTGCCAGTCTTGCTCTTCAAAACAAGATGACAAAGCAAAATGTATATTACTTTGTAAATACATGCCCACACTCAGCAGAAAAATAAAAGTGAGGTAGCTGATGCAAAAATAAAGGCACAAACAGCTTTACTGAATTCCAAGAATTCTGTTTCCATTTGTTTAATTATTGATGAAAGCATAAAAATAAATTAAAAAGTGTGAAACTGGAGTCCTCGCATGTACTTACAAATAGGTTGAGCTGTGGCAATATTTTCTTGATACACTTTTGCAAACTACAGCGACAGGGAAGTTGCAAAACTGAGATAAGTTTACCTGAAATGTATTCTCCATTGACTTTGATAGGGTTACACATTGAGTTAACTTTAGTTTTCACATGTTAAAGAAATGTCCTTTGTCTAGCTAAAATATCAACCATATAGCTGTTCTAAGATTCCATAGCTGACTTTGCTATTTTTAATATGAAAACTAGCTACCATGCAATGGAATAGCATAGATCATATTAACAAATAACCAGATTGTAATCTAGTTCATCACGTGCAGGAAATGAATGCTGTAACATTCAGTTACCTGAGTGCTTCTATACCTGTGGGAGTAAACCTACACAACATGCTAGGACCGGAGGGTAACCAACCCCGCTGGCAGCACAGGGCCATAGCCATGCTCTGAATTTTGCCCCTTAATTTTAATAGCAAAATAACCAGTTTACTGGAAAGTAACATGAAAATCAGTATCTTTCACATGATCCTTCAGGCACTGGTAATAGGATTGAGGATTAAAAGGTTGTATCAGAAGCAGACCCGTCTGTTAGAACAGGCATGAAAAGACATGATTTCACATTAAATTGGTGTCACTAGAAGAAGTAGGGGCATCAGTTCTTCCAGCAGCCCTATTCCTCCTCTTGGGCTCTACCTTTTCATCTCATCCCTTGGCAACCCCTCCTCCAGTTCCCCGGCCATCCCTCCTCACCCCCACCCATGCTGCCCCTCCAAACAGCAAAACCACGGGGCAACAGAGCATCAGCATGGAAATAACCCAGTGATAAAAGGAAAACGAGGGGCAGTTTTAAGTGACAACAGTTACTTTGATGTGCTTCACAATATGGGCACTTGAATCCTTGCAGCATCACCTAAAGGAGGGCAGAAGGCAGCAGTTAGGGCACCAGGGAGAACAGGACTGTCACCTTCAGGGCCTGTGCTGGATTTTTAGCTGTGCCTTATTCAGTTAGGGAGTACTGACACCAAGTGAGCATTTTTTTCTGCCCTAAAGCAGAATGACAAAAGTCCATTAATGCCCTCCAACATGAGTGAAGCATGTATTCAGGGGACACTACTGCGGGTAGCTGGTGCTTTTTTCCTCTGTTTGTTTTATGCTAGTCCATTGAACCTGAAGACATCCACATGCACATTTCTAAATCTCCCCACTTTGGGCAGAGTTTCTACTTTCTGCTACCACAGAGTTACAAAATCAGCACTAAAACACTGTCCACCAACTCTTCTCCCTTCCCCAACTTTTTATTTTCCTGTCTTAAGTTTTGTTTTCAGCAATATAGAAATCAGATTCATGGCAAATGGTTACTCTTAAATTAGATTAAGAATACTCAGAAAAAAGAAAAAAAAGACATAAGGTCTGTTTTTCAGAAGTACTGGGCACCTGTAGGTGCAAATAATGTCAGTGGAAGTTATAGGGAGGTAGCTCTCCGAAATGTAAATACAGATGCTTCCGTAAAACACACTCTTACTCACTTCCTCGTGCAATGACAGCTTGAAATAAAGGAATCCTGATGAAAGCTCAAGAAGAAAAAGAAATATCATGCTAAAAAGCTACAAGTATCTTTTTTCTAATAATACTTATACTTTTGCTGGCCTTTTGGCACACCTCTGGACCACCCCTAAAAGCACATTATGACCTTACAAAATCATCTAATCTATAACGTGATTGCTTTGTTATCTATGCCCCCTTTATGACTGTCACTGAAAAAAGCATCCAACTGTACATCTTTTGGCTTGACTTGCAACAAGACGGTATTCAGGCAAGTATTCAACAAGGCATGCTACCAGATCACCCCACACTGGCCATTTGAGATAAGACTAAACACTACCACTACTAGCAGCTAGGAAAAAAAGGTTAATACAAGTGTCAGGACAAGAGCATACACGTCTTGCAGTAAAACTTCCTATAAACGGTCTCCTCTAAAAAGAAGATTGAGGGTTTTAAATAAAAGCAATGAAAATTGGGATAAGAGCTGCCAAAGATCTCTCCTATCCCAATTTAATCAAAATGGATGAAACTCATCTTGCAGACAACCATGATGTAGATGCTGAAATCTGAGTTAGTTACATGCAGCTCATCTTCTGACCAGAAAAAGGAAAAATTGCACCCCTTGTAGGGTGCAACTTATCTGATATCTTTTCGATGCATACATCAAGATAATATTAATTCCACCTAGTGTAACTGGCAACTTTTCAGGGAAACAATAGCAACATTTAGTAGGTAGACTACAAAATTTAATTTAGCATGTAGACTCTCCCTAAAAAACAGTATGTACTTGTTAAAACTTAAGCCATTTTTTATTTTTAACTTATATTAGAAAGAGAAATCTTTAAAGCTCTTTGGGACCTGGAGGACTTAAAGGTACTATTTATTGAAAATCTTAATAAAAATAGCTAAAAAGTAGTTCACAGGGTAAGAAGAATTTTGAGTCCTCATTAAAATGAATGATATCTGGAAAATAAAGTCTTTAATTTCTTTGGAGCCTGCATCCTGGGCATGTTTAGTTTGGAGAAGAGGAGGCTGAGGGGAAACCTCATTGCCCTCTACAACTACCTGAAAGGAGGTTGTAGACAGGTGGGTGTTGGCCTCTTCTCCCGAGTAAATAAGGACAGGACCAAAGGAAATGATCTGAAGTTGCTGCAGGGAAGGTTTAGATTAGATATTAGGAAGAATTACTTTACTGGCAGGGTGGTCAGGCACTGGAACAGCCTGCCCAGGGAGATGGTGAAGTCACCAACCCTGGAGGTATTTAAGAATCTTGTAGACATGGCACTTCAGGGCATGCTCTAGTGCCTGAGATTGTTGGGTTGGGTGTTTTGGTTTGTGTTTGGTGTTGTGTGGGTTTTTGGGGGGGGGGTGGGGTTGGGGTTTTTTTTTTTGGTGTGTGTATGTCTGGACTGGATGATCTCAAAGGTCCCTTCCAACCATGAAGATTCTGTGATCTTCCAATGCTACCACAAACTGGCCCAAAACAGAGAAAAATGCTACTACCTTCAGTTAAGGTAGAGATTAAGGTCAATACATATGTCTCTGCTTATTTAACAAAGGTACTACAGGTGAACAATTTCCCTAAAATTCCATATGCTCAAGACTGAAGAAGTTAATCAACTGTAATTAAAGCTGAATTAGTGTAATTCTGGTCTAAATATTAGAATAACAGTAACAAACACATTTGATCAAGGCTCGCTCTTCTCTCTAAAATAAATAAGAATTTGTGTAGATGATTGATCTTCACCATCCCTTACTTTTGTCCTCCTTTCTCCACTGCAAACAGACAAAGGAACTTAACTATAGAAGAGACAACAAAAGCAATTGTTCCTTACTAACACAATGACAATTAGGAATTTCAGGCTGACTCTGCCAAAGCTTTTTGACCAAATGTAAGCAACTATGCATTTAACATCATTTGCCTTAATGTTAATATATGTCTCTCCCTAAAAAATACCAATTGGAATTGACATTTGGTCTTCCAAATGGCACACAGTAAAACTCCATGTTAAGAATCCACAGGCATTCGATATAAATTTAACTATGATAGGATTAGCATTTGTAAGGGATTTACAGTTTCTTTCCTCTCCCTTCCCCTATGATTACTGCAATAGATGTTTATTTCCAAGAACAGAAGGTTGAAAGCTTTATCCATCCCCCACCCTCCCAGCTTTTTCTAAATCTCAACCAAAATCTGGCATTGGGACTGAAGAGTAGGATTTTCAGAAGCACCTAAATGACTTGATCTTGTGCTCCTGAGTCCACCCATCATTTTGGAAAAATCCCTTTCCTACTGCCCTCCCCTTCAAAAGATTATATAATTTCTATTTAGGTAGCTGCACAAAAGTCATACACATACATGCCAAATGCACACTATATCCTAAAGCTGTTATTGGAGACCCTCCTGGCTCTTCAGTTCTGGAAAGAAAACACAGTCATCAAGAATCTGTTTCAGTGAAAACTTTGTAAAGTTAATGTATTAATTAAAGCAGCTGCTTTATTTCTTATCATTTGACAAAGAACGTGACTTTCAAGAGGTCATGTTCAGCACATTTGCATAATTTCACAAGTCATAGTCTCCAAGTGGAGGCTATTACAATTAAGAACAAGTCCAGAAACAGATATACTGACTAATGGAAAAACAGCATTTTTTTCACATACTCATTTCATTCTCATAAACCAAATCTTTTCTGATGTCCTTTAGAATTTATCTAGCAGATTTCTAAGTATATCTAAGTATTCTTAGTATATCTAAACTATAGTTATTTTAGAATTATGTTTTATTATAAAAATCTTACACAACAACTAAGTTTAAAACATGAATAAGCAATTAATTCCTGGAAAATTCTTTCAGATATTTCATCTGTGGCTCTTAGTAAGTCTCCAAAGAGAAGAGAAAATCTCTTTTGTTTTAATCAAACATCACGTTCCCTGACAAGAGACATGTTGGTAGCAGCCAGAATTCTGGATATGGAAAGAATTTTTTTTTCTCCTAAACAGTGTCAACATTTATGTTAGCAGCTACTCATAATGGTTTTTCAAATACAAAGCAGTACAACTTTCTGCAAAGATTACTTTGTCTCATACTCATTTGAGAAATATGTAATGAAGAAAAGATGTTAAGAATACAGAGCATCATGCCAGGGTAACCTAGCAGAAGATGTTGCTTCCAACCCAGGCTTGGAAATCACAAGTAAAAATGAGAAAGGGAAGTTCAAGAAAGTCTAACGACATGATTTTTTTTTTAAAGAAGAATAAAAATAATAAGGTTCAAAGTTCATTCTTGACTGTATGTACATCTTGCAAACTCCAGAGATATCATCAACTAAAGGGGATTTTCCCTGACTTTACAACTGCCACGAATCATCTTACTGTGCTGTATTTACTGTAAACGGTTAAAAACAAAGAAAAAAAAAAAGTGCTTGTTTTCTCTAATCATTTCTGGATAAATCACAGGTCGAGTAAGAGGAAGCTAAATTTTATTTCAAGCACTTGGGCGAGCATAACTGCTCACTGTGAAATGTCGTGTCCCTTCCAGAGTCAGCAACTACCTTTCTAACCAGCCATGACTGATAAAAAAACCAAAAAAGTCTTTAGCAGAACATGCCATCTAGCTAGAGGAACCTTCTCAGCCTCAGGAAGAAATTCACACACATATTCTGCCCCATGGTGTCTTTCTTCCCCTGGCATCCTTCTTATGGCACTGGAAGGCTCACTCAGGCCCAAGACTCCTGGAACAAAATCCTCAGATACTGTCTGAAGCTTTGCTTAATCAAGACATTAAACCCAAACCAGTTTTTTTACTTCTGAAGGTCTTAGGATTGGAAATTTCATGTCTAGGTATACATTAACCTTAAACATGTCAGAAGTAAAACTCAAGGTAAAGTAAACTTTTAAAAAAATATATCTCATTTTATTCTCTTTTAGCACAAATCCCAATTTAATTAGATTGATCAGATATCACTAATACTGGAGCAGAAATATGCAGGGACTCAAAAAGCAAGTTCAGATTTAGGAGAAGGACTCCAAATTGCTCTTCTATTAACTGCAGACATCCACCTTGATCTATCATCATATTACTCCAGTTGAAGATATGTTCATTTGTAACTAGTTTGATGCAAAGGAAAGTCAGTTTCATTTCACACATATCTATTCAAATTTTCAGAATGTGAAAATGTGATACCTAAAAATGCCTTCTTAAGACGACAAAATAATTGAAAAGCAGTTTTAAGTTACAAGGCATTATTCCACAATGCCTTTTCTGAATAAGGCCAAAACATTTGAGAAATGGAATTAGAAACAATGGACAATTAACTCCTAACAGATATTTGCAATGGGTTTGACTGTAACGGCTTCAGTATAAAATTTTACTTCCCTGTATAATTCAGCCTCTTGTAGGTTTTAAAAACATATGACAGAAGTTGAGCAGATATAAAATAAACTTCAGACAGTTTGCTTAAGGTTCACAGTTCCTCAAATTGATTGTAAAACTTTTTTTTCTCCAAGAATCAATTAAATTTCAAAATACTTAGTAAAATAACTATACATATATAAAAAAATATATAAAATGGATATCTATCCAGTTACACCATCCTGTAGACAGCAATACAGCAGAAAAGGAAACAAGAGATATCAGCACCACTTTTACAACATAAAGCTGATTCTGAGACTTCTCCTGTAAGCAGTCCCAACCTATGCAGAACCAGCACAAGTAAGATGAATCTCCTCATAAACAGAGATAAAGAACTGAGACCTTGGTTAACAAGTCAATACATGTTATTATCAGCATTTATGTACTACAGACAGCATGCTTCAGAAGTGTCTAAGATGGATCAGTCAGTATAGTGGGTCTTCCTGGAAGAGAGTTAATTCTCTTCATAGTAGGCCATTAAGTGCTCTGTTCTGGATTTGTGACTCGAACAGTATGGATAACACACCAGTGCTTTAGCTGTTGCTGAACAGTGTCTGCACGGCATGAAGGTGTCTCCGTTTCTCACTCTGACACCCCAGCAAGCAGGCTAGGGATGGCCAAGAGGTTGGGAGGGGACACGGCTAGGAGAGCTGAACTGAATTGACCAAAGGAATATTCCACACCATGCAATGTCATGCTCAGAAAATCTAAGACAGTCTTTCCAAAGTAGCCATTGCCTGGAGCCTCGCTGGGCAGCAGTCTGCTTCTGGGAGGTGGTTTGATTGCCTTTGCATCACTTGGCAGGGGGATGTCCCATCTCTTTCCTTCACTTTAATTGAACTCTTTTTATTTTGACTCTGTATTTTCTTGATTTTGTTTTTCCAGTTCTCTCTCCCATCCCCTTCAGGGCGGGGCATGAGCAAGCAACTGGGTTGCTGCTGGTCAGCAACTAAACCACCACAGTAAGATCATGAAACTGTCTAATTTTTCTTTGCATTCCAGACACCTCCAGTTCTATTGCATCTGCAGTAAGGATTACTATTTTTAAATTTACAATGCAGTAACATTCCACGCATCTTCACCTTAGATTAAGCAACATATCAAAGGTAGTATCTGACCAGCCTTGTTTCATTACTTTGCATAATTCATCCAAGCCCTTTTCTAGGAGGTAATCATGCCAATGATGTTCATGCAAAGAATCTGAACTTCAATATTACAGTTACCAAGAGAGAAAGGCCCTTAAAACCTTGCCAAATTGCCTTTTATATATCAGGCACTTTGTCTGCATTTGAAGTTCTGTCATTAGAACAGTTGTTTCATATCCTTACATGAACTTCTTTCATTAACACCGTACTGAAGTGGTAATAACAGCAAATCACTGTACTACAATAACTGTTTCTTCTGTATAGTTTTCCACTCCTTTTCTAATATTTCTTATTTGTTCTTTTATTGGTTTCTGTGTAGTAGATAATCTTCTTTACTAAACTAAGTAGGAAAACCTAAAGAATGTTTCCTAATGAAACCTCCCCAATTAGGAGTCCTTAGACAAAAATACATGCTCTGAATCATATACAGTCTCTCACTTGTGTCTTCATTAACTTTCATCTGCCACCACACTACTTAGTCCCTCAGGCTGGTTTAACCCTTCTGGAGATCCACACAAGCTCTGTTTTGATTCATCTAAATTAAACTGAAACCGGAAATATGTGGCCATTCATAAATGATACAGAGCATTGTATTCAGTTTGTCTTCCCATAGAGTTTATGCATTTACCTTATTCCAAGGAGGGGAAGGAAAAAAAAATAAAAATATCAAGATGGCCATAATAAGACAATCTTTGTAATTGAAGGTAATGTGCTTTTCACACAGGATTAACAACAAGTAGCAAAGGAAATGCTACATCCAGTTCATGTGTATCCTTTATTTCAAAGTGTTAGCTATATGACAGCTAATTTATTTTTAATTAAATTAGATTTTTGCAGAAGATGCAACCTTCTTGTGGAGTAACCCTCATCAAATTTGGAGTAAACACTGAATCTGCTGCAATCAGTTCTAAAAAACTTTTGCTCACATGACTTAGCATAGAATAAGTTATTAGCATGCCTTTAAAGCGTATTAATGAAATGTTTCTAATATGGACTCTACCACTTCTAATTTAAAAGGCATACTTGAACAATTCTCTCTTTTTCACTTCCGAATTTCTGTGACTTGATGTATAGGATTTAAATATGAAAAATAAATTAAATATTTTGTCTAATACAGTCATATCTAATTTCAGGTCTCAGGCTTATACTTTATCCATTGTTTAATCTGCAAACACATCGATGGTGCCTTTACAGTTTGGAAAAGTGATGTGTAGAATACATGCCACTCATAAAAAGCCTGAGTTTCACTTTAGAGAATTCTGGATTAGAAATAGAAGGCAAAAAATGTTTGCCAGAACTAAGCAGCAGGAAAAACTTGCTATATAACATGCAGCACCCAACGATCCACAGAGAATTCAGATAATGATTCTTCCCCATCTGCACTGATCCTTAGCTTCTCCCATCCTTCAAAGCTTGATTCACGCAAATGCATATTGCCACCACTTCTCCTACTCTTAACTTCACTTTCTACACAACAGACATGTAAAGAAGGGTGAGAAAACATTACATCTGCCTTTAAGTGTCAAAACTATTCCATACTTCCAGTTTCCTTATCATTAGAAAAATAATCATAGAATCCTCTAGGTTGGATGGACCTTAAAGATCATCTAGTCCAACCATCAACCCAACTTTGACAAAAAACCCCATCACTAAACCATGTCCCCCAGCACCATGTCAACTTGTCTTTTGAATGCCTCCAGGGATGGTGCCTCAACAACTTCCCTGGGCAGCCCATTCCAATGCTTGATAACCCTTTCAGTGTAAAAATTTTTTCTAATATCCAACCTGAACCTCCCCTAGTGCAATTTGAGGCTGTTTCCTCCAGTCCTGTCCACCTGTGACTTGGGAGAAGAAACCGACCCCCGCCTCTCTACAACCTCCTTTCAAGTAGTTGTAGAGAGCAATAAGGTCTCCCCTCAGCCTCCTTTTCTCTAGGCTGAAAAAGCCAGCTCCCTTCGCCTCTCCTCATAAGACTTGAGCTCCAGACCCCTCACCACTGAATGTGTCGCAACAGTCCAAAATCACCACTGAGAGTTTCTAATCTCCTGTGCTATGCAATCAGATGGCTTTCAATACCATTCCTTTAAATAAATAAATAAATACATATCTATAACCCCACAAAGAAAAACACTAGAAGAAGAAAGCAATCACAAAAGCTGTTAAGATTAAATACAAAGAAAGGAAGAATAGAGTTCATTAATGTGCAAATGACTTCCATACGGCTTCATCTTTCAGAACTTCTGAAGTTACAGAGCACATATATTATATACTGTTGAGAACAAATTCACTCTAAATTTTTAGCCCTATTTGATATGTATATTAACCTTATATAGGCTCAATTATCAGAATTAGGACAAAATACTCAGAACAGATATTTTTTTCTGTTCTCTTCAAAGATTAGAGGTGATTTGGGATGGAGCTTAGTCAGTGAAACTTAATGTTCTGTGCTAACCCGAAGGTTAAACAACAAAATTACAGTAGTTCCTCCTGGCTATATAGTCTATGACACCCCAAAATATGTTATACTACCTTTTGCTCTGTTATTACTCATCATGATGCCGTCATGCCCTCTGGATACAGGCTTTGAAAGCAACAAATATCAGAAGTCGGAAAGTAGAGAAAGAGCAATTGAACAGAGAGTCTCAGCTAATAATAAAAATATATCTCCTGAAGTGTCTACCAAATATGTTACCTTGCTAACTTTCTTTAAAAACTATGGCAAAAAAACTCTGAGTTTTATTTACTGCATAATTTGAGATGATTACTGATCCTGCTTTTTTTCATATATTGCACTTTTGATCAAACACCCTAATAAGAATTTCTATTAAAATTTCTTCAGAAAGGAATAGTATTCTTTCTGAAGATAAGTATTGCAAAAAGGGATATAAACAGGGCATCTGCATTTTTTTTTCTTTTTTTGAAAGCCATCAAGTTCTCATTATCAATTTTTTGAAGTTTCACCTAGATGAGCGTAACCCTACACTTTCTATACTCCACACACTGGCGGACCGAACAAAACAAGTTAAGTATAACACCATACAGGAAACTATGGTCCAAATTAGAGGTAACTAGCACAATCTTCTTCCTTTTACTGGCTACGTTCTTTAGTTCTTCAAGAAACATAGACCTAGATATAACAGATTTGATCTGTTCCCAGTGAGAACTACCATCCAGGACCTCAAGCTAACTCACTACTGTTGTGTTGCATTGATTATTGTGCAATACAAACACGTATACAAACGTGTTTGGATTCCACTGGTCCTTTCCATCCCCATTGTATTACCTGGGCAGTTTCACAAAAGACGTACAAGAGCAGAACTCACTTGTTTCTTATGCAAGGAACGTGCTTTAAGCATATAGTTGGCTGTACTGACACTTGGAATTGTCATTAGGAGATGACAGACCAAAATTTGCAACAAAATTTCATCTCATGGATACTAAGGTTATGGAGAGATTTTTAAAGAGTATGAAGTCTATCAAAATATTCATGTCTGCTTATTATCAATGCTACATTTTTTGGCCACACAGAATTTTATCAGGCATTTAATGGACCTCTGCACCTCTATCAGTTTAATAGCAACCAGTGTTTATGTAACATTTCTGCTAAGGAACAGACATGCAATAAATTTCAATTAGTTATAACAACATAAACCAACCTAAAAGTGATTTTTGGTAAGTTTGCTAGTTTGCTAAATTGATTTACCAGTCTGGGCATAATCAACATAAAAGGCTGGTGGACATAATCACATCAAACAAAATCAATTTCTAAGTATTATATATGTGAAAAACAACACAGTTTTAATTTATATAAATTCTATTCATCATTTTCATAGTCTCCATATAAATCAAATCACAAGCAAAAATATTCAGGCATCTAATAAAACAGCAATTCAACAATGTTGAAAGGCAACCACGAAAAACTCAAATATTTAGCACAGCATTTTATAGCTACTGTTTCAAAATTTATTTCTTGAACATGAAATACAGCTCTGAAAGCCTATGGTTGCTACAGCTTTTACTGCAGGTACAGGTTGCTTGGTCTGATTCTGCTAGCAAAATACAAACATTTTCAACACTATGAGACAAAGAAAAAAAAAGGTATCTTTTTGCTATTTTCTCCTTATTCCAACAAAAGCACTAGGGGCAAGGTTTAAAAAAAAATTGTATTTTCTTAATACCTGTTTAGAAATTAAGTCTTTTAAATTCATATTTTCTGCTGAAGCAACAGAACACCCTGCTATTTAAAGGGCTAAATCTACAAAGGTTCTTAGGCAGCGTGAAGAAGCTGGGAGCAGCAAAGAACTGCGTAAAGGAACATTGATGTCTCCCTACACTGTGGCAAACCACACGGTGAGGGAGTTCAGGCTGAAACAAGTTAGTATTTGTTAAAAGCACACTAAGCTGCCCACACCCAGCTCCTGCCAACAAACTGTATATGACACTAAATTAGAAGCAGGCAGTTTTGGACTCTGGAGCTTGCTGCATCTTTTGAGAGTGCTGGAAAAGGGTAGAAGAGCTACTCTGGAGAACAGTAGAAGTGCTGAGGCAAAGTTTGTAGCAGTGGCAATTAGTAATTTGTGTTACCAGTCCTCATTCAAAAACTGAGGCTCAGATTTTATAAATAAGACGTGGAACGAAAACACTTCTCTGTCTGCACACTATCAAAATTTATTCAAATAGGCAATGTCCAGGAAAGATCAAAAATCTCTAAATGCTTAACATACCAGCTGTACTCGTACTGTAACAAACTACATATCCTACACAGCTATAGCCAGCAGAGAAGCCAAAGCTTTGCGGGCAACAGTTCTAGACAATTACTCAGCAGAAAAGCAAAAGGAAGAAACAAGTGAATTTACTTCAGATCCAGTGCTATCCATATTCTAGTAGCTAGTCATTTAAAATTAGAGAGATTTGCATTATATTTATTATACAAGTTATATCAGCTTCTTGGTAGAAAACGATGGAAAGCAATGGGAATTCATAGTATATTCAAAACACAAGAAGAAAAGGAAAGTAGGATAAAGGTTTCAGTTTTTTCAGTTTCATTAACAAATAAAGCAATACTGTAGCAACATTACATATTTAATGTGCTTAGCCCTGACACTCAGGCCAGTAATATTGTTGATTCGACTGCAGTAAGGAAAGAGTTAAGTATCATATTATACAAGTTGAATTGTATGAGATCACTTATTTTAAAGATTACAGGCTATCTTTTAGTTTACGTAAATAATTACTGTTAGAACTATCTGTCAAGCCTTGTAATAGTAATTGGGCTATTAAAACATTGCTGAAAACCATCACATAAGAATCTACTTAATTGGATTTCTTCCTTTTACATCTTTCCAGATCAGTGCAATAGTGCAAAAGTGTTAATTATTTCACGGCAACAAATATTTCGTAAAGGTGGGAAGCACTGTGAAAACGCAAGGAGTTTAGTTGGCAGTCTTGCTACTGAAACAAGATTAAAGTAGCAAGGAGATGGGGGAGGTAAGAGACTTCCCAAATTATTACCATTTATTTTCTTACACAGTCAACATGCATGAAAAATTGCGTGCTTAGTCATGGACCAAAAAGCTCTTTCATACATTGTGCACCTCTCTAACTTAATCTGGGACTTATAACATTGATCATTTCTGCTGCCTTTATTCTTTGAGCTGCGGCAGCAGAATGAAGCTTGGTTTAGCAGAGCAAGGCTCCCTGAAGACTTAACAATGCAGACTGCATCATCCGCAGCCTATTATCACTGCAGCCGTTTGACACAAATACATTCAGATGCTGAACACTCACTGCAGGCTTTGGATACGGTCATATGCCCTCTACAAGGCAAAATGGGAAGGGAAGGAAACAAGACAAAACACGGGCTTTCCTTAGATATTCACCTTAAGAAAAAAGGAAAGGTAGAAAGCTTGGATGTAAAAACGTTCATATACTTATTGCAAAATGTTATAATGAATATTGATGAATTATGTAGGTACAACCATATTGCAATTAGATATAGTTAAGAAAAACATTTAAGCCTTACCCTCACTAGCTCTCATGCTCCTCTGCAGATTTGGACAAGAAAAGTAATTTCTACCAATTAAACTGGACACAAGCAGCAATTAGAAGCAAGAATGCAATTAATAACTTGGTATATGTAAAGGCTTTAAGATAGCTAGTTTTTCACTTCTGTGTTGGATTATTTTTCTGAACAATTAAAAATTCAGGAAATATTACTAAATACTACAGATATCTGATCCTGTCAAATATTACTTGCCAAAACCCTTTTTGCTTAGAAGTGTGATGAAAGATTTCCCTTGAACTGCTACGAATTTTAAAACAGGAATTTGAAGGAAAAAAAGGAAAGGAAAGCAAGGGGTGGGGAGGGAGGGGGGGAAGAAGGCAAGAATTATGTAATACTAACATAACTTTGTGTCACATATTCACATATGGGAAGAAGTCACTATCAGATAATGCTAATATCAAGGGCATCCCAAACATATATTACAAGCCCATCTTTATTTTAGGAAGATTTTTCCAACATTAACAAAGACTTCAGAAAAGCAGCAGTATGTGTAGTGCTGAGTGACACATTCCTTCTGACAGACAAACAGAATAACATTCCCTCTTAGAGGGACTGGTCATCGAACTTAGGTACCAATCCACAACTGAGTACAAAGCAGTAAAGAGATTATATATCATGACGCAGGACAAAACCAAGACTGACGATTGCATGGTTACTCTTATTAGGCCTGCATAATACAGACGGCTCAATAAAAAGCTATTTTAATAATTAACTTCTAATGACTTGCATCTTGTGGTAAGTGGAAGTGTCCAGCTTTCATCAGGAATGCTGAAAGAAGAGAAAAAGAGTCATGCAGCAATTTCTAATGAAGGTTCCTGCAAAGGTTTGCAGAGAAACATGTATGAAGTTTGAGAAGCACCACAGATGTCCCTACTGCCTAAAGTTAAGTGCAATTAAATCTCTGCAGGATCAAGAATGTCCTAGGCAAGGATGTAGGAATGAAGTAAGAGGAGGATCACAAAGTACAAAGTTAAAGGATTGGAGATTAGAATGACTGTTTTGTACAACAAACTCACTGTGACTAACCATACGTACTCTATGTATCTTACACAGCTGCCATGAAGGTTGTGGCTTTCATGTGAAATAGTAGAACTTTACTCACATCATAAGAGTAATGTTATTATGCAGTTATCTACAGTGAGAAAATTACATAAAATTATTAAAAAGCCATTTATCTCTGGTACTTTCGGAATAAATTATACTGCAGTAAGCACCTTACCATACTATCAGCGTAATTGTACTCCCAAAAGGCATGCATACAACACAGCATGTGTTGGGGCATATACTTAACAGCTACTTAACTTCCAAGGAAAAAGATTGTTTCTTTTTCAAGGTGATTACTCTTAAAAATATGGAATGTAATAAACTATTGGAAGAAACAAACGGCACACAAATCTTTATTAAGGTTTTTACTTAGTTGGTTATAAAGACTGAAATGAAATTCATATAGAATTTTTTTGGTTTAGAAATATCATTTGTCTTATGAAATAATGCTACAAGATAAAGTTTCATGACCAGGCATATTAAAAATACATTCTGATTTTAAAGTATCCTTCTAAGCAAATAACACTAAAAGTCTGTAGCACAAATTAGGTGCTAAAGCAAAAAATGGCCTGCTCCACCCAGACTTAGCATCTGCTACTGACAGATAAGCAGAGAGAAAAAAACCCAAGAGAAGCAAACTCCCTAGATTTTCAGTGTGAACTCTACATGGATTTATGTGCATTCATAGTTTTATATTAAAATCTTTACTAATTAAGTTATAAAGTTTTATAATAGTAGTAATTTTAAAAAGTACTTCTAAAACAAGTCAAAGATCATCCTTGAATACTACATACTTTACTGGAATAGAATATAATTTGTCAAAATACAAAAAAAAAGGGTAAATAAAATAAGTGGCATTTGAGTTGAACGAGATCTGCATAACATGACAGAAGAGCCAAGGAGTTCCAGAGGTCTGCCAGATCAATATCCTAGGCATGACTCCCACCTGCTTTTGAGCACGCGCTGCCATTGGTGAGATGCTTTAATATAAAGGAGGCAGTTGTACAGCTAACTTCACATCTGCTCTATGCTGAGCTAAGCATTTGAAAGTATTGATGCTGATAATTATAACTGGTCTAAATAAAGAGAAATAAAGTTTACTTAAGTTCATGGGTTATCATCTGAAATCCAGGCAGAGGTCACAGGCAAACTTCCTTCCAATTAGCACATTCACACAAAGTTTTAGAACCCATGAAGTATGAAAGAAGACATACAACTCTGAACTTTTCTGTCCTATTGACTGCTTTGATTATTTGCCTTTTTTTTTTTAATGTGATGACAGCTGAAAAGCTTTTGCCAAGCACCAACTACCAAAATGAAATTAAATGTAGTATTTTAAAAGGCACCACCAAAATAACGTACTAAAAATCCTATACCTATTATTCCAATTAAAGTAAGAGCCAAAATAATGCTGAGGGAAACTGTCTTAGAGGATTTTAAGAGCACTTAGGTTTAATAGCATTTCTGGGTTATTACATAGGTTGTGAAAGAAGACACATAAAAATTTATTTCTACTATTCCCTCAGTTTATAATTTAACCTTGTTAATTTATGCAAAGGCCAACTTTTAGCATGGTCACAGTGTCTGAGCATTCAAACTGAAACAGGCCAGAGTCTTCAAGAAGAATCAGAAGTTCTCACTTCAACAGACCTCCAGGTGAACCTAGTTCCTGCATGAGCATGAAGAGAATAATTAAAAACAAAAACAAAAAAAACCCTGAAACCAACTCTGCAAAATTATTAACCAGTATCTTTTAAGTACTTTAGGAAATACTTTTTTAAATATATCTAAAGTAGTATTTGCCGGCAGTTGAACACCCTGAAAAAACTGACCAATATAGGTACATGTTACACAACTGTACTGTGCTGCAGCTATGACAGGCTAGGAACATAAGGTAAGGTGCACGTATAGGATGATATAACACAGGCAATTAAAGGCAGTCTAGTGTACACAAAACCTCATCTTCCCCCAACCCTATTTACTTTAGTAAGGCTAATATAAGACTTCGTATTTCCTCTCTACCTTGATGAGCTTACATGCCATATGAAATATTTGCACATTGTATATAATTTTTTTACATTATAAAATATTTCTCTCTCCACAGCTGCAGTTAACACTTATTTATTTTGTTTATGACACTGTAGCCAGGTCTTTTATGTTTTATAGTGAGAACAGGAATTTAACGATATGGCTTAATGATGTTTTTTTTCAATGTTAGGTTGATGGTTGGACTAGATGATCTGAAATGTCCCTTCCAAGCTAGGCAATTCTATGATTCTGTCTCCTTCTGCATATTTTTCTAAAGCATCATTTACTTTGTCAACGACTTTGCAAAAAATAATTGATTTCCAATTACACTTTCACAGAAAATAACATGACACTTAGGAAGAAATAACTGAAAAATCTTCTACTGGCTAAATTAAGCTGCACAAATATAAGAAAAGTTATGTTAAAAAAAAATCTAGCAACTGAGTTCTTCCCAGTAATCTATCAATCTTTATTTCAAAAACTCTTAAGTTAATTTGGCCATTTGGAAATGTCTCTTGCACTACTGAAACTCACCAGGCAGAGTCTTGCCAATTAGACCAGACTCATTCTTATTTATACATGCCCTAATTCTCATGCACATGCATTCCACGCACTTGCATTCATTGTGTTGTACATCCAACTTTAAAAATATAAATGCATAAAGAAAATTACCTAATGGACTATGAGCAGCACAGAAAGTATGTAAAGGATATGGACTTCTCATCCAAGTGAGTTCAGGTAGTAAAAATCTCCAGGTTCAAGATTTGGTAACTATTTGTTGGAAAATGGTCCCACTCCTAAGGTATTCCTTTTTTCAATTGTGAATTTAAAAGGCACAAAATTAACACAAGTCAATTGCGTACCTGTGCATAAACAAAACAGTTCTTCCATGCTTTAATAAGAATCTCTTTACACATACAGATTTTATTTAACCTCTGGCTTCCTAAATTATTTTACTCCAGAATTCATATCTAGTTCTAATATTCTGAAAAAGTCCTGTCTCATCATTACTTTCCTGCCTTCTCCATATTCTCACCCATACATTACTGGAATTACTGAAACTACTTCTGATAAAGCAGCAAAAGTAAGCTCAGAAAACTGCTTTTTAGGTTGTTTTGTTTTTTCTAGTGACCACTGAAATCTCCCAAATTTGACAAGTTTTTCCTATGATGGAAAAAGGAAGGCCTCTAGCATTTCACACTGCATCATGTGATCAAGTTCTCAGATGTTTCTTAAAATTTTAAAAAGCCTCTCATATATTTACTTTTCAGAGGTTACCTGAAATAGCGTTAAAGATTGTATTGTTCAATAATTAGGGATTCTGGCTCAAAACCTCACTGCACTAGGCACTACAGAAAAGCAACTCAATCCCAGAAGGCTCAAATCTGCATATCAGATGGAACAAACATACAGATGGATGTGAGGTGAGCCGGAAAGATGAACAGATCAAAGGGATGCATAAAAGAAAAACACTTCCATTGTATAAGCACCCCCTCCCAAAGCCTAAGGATAAACACAAACAACTCTTTTTCAAAATATCAAAACATGCAACTACCAGGTCAGGATTTTTCCACTAAAATCCAATTTTATTTTTGTTTGGGGGGCAAATGGGGCCGTAAAATGATAATAATAATAGAATCACAAAACAGCATGGGTTGGAAAGGACCTTTAGAGGTCATCTAGTCCAACGCACCTGCAATGAGCAGGGACATCTTCAAACAGACCAGGTTCCTCAGAGCCCCGTCCAACCTGACCTTGAATGTTTCCAGGGAAGAGGCATCTCTGGCCAGCCTGTTCCAGTGTTTCATCACCCTCATCATTGTCCTGATTTGAGGTAAAACAGAACCAACTTTCTATTCAATACTTTTACTTCTTAGCTAAGCCTCTTACAACTCTGTGAAATACGCAGCAGAAAACTGTTCACTCTTAGAGTGATAAGACCAATGTTTATACTTCATGCCAAGGAATGGTATGCAGAAAAGCTCTTGTTTATGCTTATTGCTATAACAACCAAGGTCTGCTAACTTCATTATTTGCCCTGTTGGAGGGTTAGAAATGGAAAAGCGTAGAGGGGTCCCACCTGCGGGGAGGAGCAGACAGGATAGGTGATCCAAACCGGACCAACAGGGATATCCCATCGCATCTGCCCCATGCTCAGTATAAAAGCTGAGAGATCAAAGGGTCAGCTCTCTTTCTTCAATGGCCAATGTCTGAAGAGGACCCTGTCTGTTTGTCTGCCTTTGATCTGGATCCGTGCGTTCCTGACTCCAGAGCTGGAATCCAGTTCCCATCCATCAGAGTCCATTCTGGAACATCCCCAGTGCCTGCCAGTGACATCATCCTGGGAGTTTAGGCCAATTCGGCCTAAACCACTACAATCAAAAAAATTTCTTCCTTCTTGCCTTAAGAATAATAAAAAATAATCACAGCACATGACAACTTTGATTTTACTTGAAAAACTCTCCATTTCCCTTGGGAAAGCTGAAAACACTTCCTACTGTCTCTGCCTAGAGACACCCAAGGGGCTTGGTTCCTACTTGCACGCCTGCTGAACTGCCCCACTCCTTCACCAGACCTCCCAAGCCCCTTGTTCCCCTTTGCAGGCTAAGCTGCTGGGCTGGCAGCCTTCCTGCTTCCAGGCACACTCTGCCTTTTCTGTCTACTGGGTTGCCAGATTTGCCAGACCACCAACCAAGCACGGTGACATGTGGGCTTGTTCTGCCGGCTGCCTGGCTTTACAGCAAGGCCCCGCAGACTCTCTGGGATTCAGTCCTTGGTTCCTCTGAATCCAGTTAGAACTCAGATTTTGAATCACAATGAAAGCTACAAAATTTCAGCAATATCGCTTTTCCTCATGAAGGAAAATCCCAGTTCCCACATGATTCTGCCCCTCATGCTGAGACAAAGACAATATTCAGACACTTTTCCTTTCTTACATGCTTCAGAAAGACTGGAGGAGAAGCGCTTATATAAATAGAGAAATAGTGCTCTAATCCCCAGGTTCCAGGCATCTGCCACTGATAGTCACTGCTATCTGCCAGTCTGCAGTGTGATTGTGAGCATCATGTGAGTGTTGGCAAGATGCACAGGGTCTCTGCATCTTACCAACGTGACCTTATGCTAGGTGAAGAGCTATCTCATGTTACGTCACTGGCCACTGTGGTCAGAAATAGTCTTGTGTCCTGGCATCTCTGATCCTTCCCCTTTGCTGTCTCTTGATTCTGTTTTCTAGCCAAAAAAAAAAAACCACAACAGTTTTTTTCTATTTTGCTTTACTAGTTCAAAGTTGTCTACCTCTATTTCATTTAACATCTCTTTCATTTAACTTTAACTGCATTCTGGAAACACAGCTCATCAGTGGAAGCTCAGACATTAAGCACAAGACTACAGAAATTTGTTAGAACCTGCCCACACACCTAGATGATTGTCCCATAAGGAGGAAAGAATGCTAAACGAAGCATCTTCAAAAGGAGACTTTTGATATCCATTATTCATGGAAGCAAAAAGAACATCCCCACCTAAGAAACAGTGATGAGAGCCAAAGTCAGTACACAGAGTGTAGAGTAATTGAGTTCAATCTCCAAGAGGAAAAAAAAAAAAAAACACAACAAGACCCAGAACCATAAAGAAATAAAAGCCTCCTGCCTTTTTTTTTTTTTGTGAAGTTATTTGGTGTGGTGTTTTTGATTGGTTGGTTGTTGGTTGGTTGGGCTGGTGTGTGTTCTTGCCTTCCCTTCTAAAAATGCTTTGGCCTAATACTCATCTCCATGCTACATCCTTTTTATTTCTTTTCCCTCACTCCCTTACAGTTAATCTAGAGAAGATTGTAAAAGCAACATAGAGACAACGTTGTGCATCCTAATCTCTTCCTGGATAATATTGGGGAAAAGAGTTTATACATAAAGTTTTCTTGTACAATGAAAAAGCAGTCTGCTCTGAAGCAGGTTTTAGTCAATTTCCTTAGAAAAGGCTGAGCACATCAGATCTTATAAGCTAAGAGTAAAGCCTGTCCACCGATGTCTGAGCACTGCTGGCACAACAGAGCTGTTGTAACAGGCAAGATTAAGGATTCTGCAGATGACACCCTTCCCTAAATCAACACAGACCTAATGCCCCAGAATAAACTTCTGAGCTCTTGTCAGCACTGCACTGTCATTTTTCTAATTAAACATATATTTAGAAAAAAAAATAAAGAGTTGGATCTACTCTTGGTAGGCATCATATGCTACCCTTCATCAGAGAAGTGTCGTCTTAAATAACATTTGGATAATGCTAAACTCCCCCTTCACAAATTCCTTAGATTATCACCACTCTCTTCTATCACAACCCTTAAGTGCCAAGTTACATAAGTGTACACTGTTTAATAGATATTTATGCAGCAAATTTTTGCACTCAAATGGCCAGATAAGCCTCTAGCCATAGCTAATAGTTACACACACAAAGGCAGCAGCAAACAAAATTCACCTTTTAAGGACTACTAAATGGCATCCTTGTTAATAGGCTGAGAAGAGTTGCATTCAGCTACCAATTGCTTCCAACATACTGAGAGTCAATTATTGTCCTGTTTTTTCCTGGAGTCTGTCCTGAAGACTCACTCTAATGTTACTCCTAAAGAGCAATATGGCAGAAGAATAGTTCTAGTAGGAAGAGTAATAACCTCTGCATTGTAAAACTGGAAAATCAGCACATTATATAATTCATTCACATTCTTATATAAGCTTACGTAACCAGTTGTTAATCGAAGTGATTTGAAAGTATCACAGAATTAAAAAGAAATTTAAAAAAAGACTCCTATCTTCAAATTTGAGAGTTTATCTGTTTAAATAAAGTAATAACCTTAGATAACCTCATCCTTATAGAAAGCTCATGCACATAATGCTGACAATACAATCTGTGTAGATCCACAGATACAGCATCACATTGCTCAGCTGATCTGTAAAAGAATACAGAACATAATATTCACTCTTGATTTCACCTCATATATTCAAAGGTCGTTTGTGCAGACTATCACACTGTTTCTCTTTCTCATTGAAGAGCAGTTGAATCTTTCCAGTATTTCATCAGTAATAAATTATCAGGACACATCCAAATTTATATATCAGTATCTGAAAGACTAGCATAATGCTTTCATAAATGTAGCATATCTTTTGCCAACTATTGTCACTTTTTTATTATCATTAAAAGGGAGATCATTACCCATGAGAGAGAGTCAGAACAATTAATACACAGGAAATTCCAAATATTAAATCAGCGAATTCTATTAAAGGCGCATAGGACCTTACACCTAAAGGTGAAGGGTGGATTGAAAATCAACATTCTTTTTCAGAAGGTCCCTTTCAGACGTTTTCCCACTTAGGAATATGTACATATACATCCTTATAGTTTATGTGATTCTTCAAGGACTTTACAGCATCCGTAAGGAGTTATAACACAACGCGCTGGTTTTTTTGCCACTATTCCCTGATAAGAAATAGAGATGCTGTGAATTCTGTATTATATTTCAGTTTCTCAAACTCTCCACATTGGGGCAAGAGGGTAAGAACACAACTGGGGAGCCCAAAGAAAAGGAAAGCCTTAAATGGCTCTTGTTTGCTAGGTGGCCAACACTACCTTGCACAAAAGTTGTTTTTTTCCCCTAGAGATGCTAAGGCAAATCGGGCAAGGCATTCAAGGACAGAAAAAAATGGGAAAGATGTGACTACACTGCTTAAAACCGTGGATTTGTTTGGGACTGCATATACCAGCCAGCCCCGGGGAGGGGCGTGTCAGGCTGGTTTCCTGATGTAACAACTTGTTGAAAGTAATCAATATGTTACACATTAAATAGAGATTTCCTAAAGAACACAAGATTACACCTGCCTCCACTACAGAGCTTAAAGCAAAGAGTTTCTCATTGTAAGGTTTGCACGATAACCAAGTTGATTATTCCCTTACTAAATGAGGGAGCCCATCCAAGACACGAATAACCCTGTAAGAAAAAAATATTTAGATAAGAAAGCATTGCAAAATGCTAGTTTAAAAACCAGAAATCTACATGTACTTCCCACCTTTCTAGCAAAGACAGAACAAATCCCTACACCAGCACAGAAAAACTTCTGTTATCTGCAATATCACCCTCTCAAACTCCTCTAGAGTCAACTTTAAGTGCACTAAGAAGCAAATGCATCTTACCATTCACCTTGCTCTTTGGGATGTGATTCCACTACTATGTTCCCTACTTCCTGTGTACTTTTTTATGCTTTTCAGAGGACCATCCTACCAGCCCTGGGTTTTATCAGCTATCGGCTTGTACCTTCCCTTTCTTCTCACCTCCCACCCTTGATCTTCCCTGTTGCCCCTCATGGCCACATAAAGTTACATCTTTGCCTGTTGATGCTGCCCACTTCATCTATCCTTGCCCAGAATGTTTATGGATGCCTCATGTCCCTGTCATTGCTTTCTTAGCGTGGCATCCTTGCCTCTCCTCCTAGGCTGCTACTGCTTCTTGCATCTTCCCATCCCTCTTTACTGTCACTGCTGTTGGTGGCAATACCAAAGCAGAATCCCAACTTGCATGTCTGGAAGAGCCCGCTTGCATTATTTCAGCTTGCTAAATTTCATTTTAAATGTCGCCACACCAACCTTTGGTACGCCTAACCAATTGGAAAAATACTGACCACGGTCATTTAAGAAAAGGAACTATCAACTCATTATTTCCTCAATGCCTTGGGATAAAAATACAACAAATAGGGATCCTTTATGAAAACTGTGTCCAGGATGATAAGCAAAGTACTCCAGATAACCTTTTTAGTTCTCTCCAGTGAAATAACAATCTGAGTACATGCACAGAAACAAAACCAAAACTACAGGAAATCTCCTGGGCCTTCGCTTCTGTCGTTGCTTCTGTCAACTCAGACATCATCTGAGAGTATCCATCAGCCTACTAAGGTCCACTTTTACCATAGTTCTGTTTTGTCTCTCATCTTTGTACCTAGTAGAAGCCTGAAGTCTATGCCTCTGAGAATTAGAAACCCTCTCCTAATATCCAGGCTAAGCTTATTCAGGGTCAGTTTATACCATTTTGTTTTAGGGTTAACACTGTCCTTAAGCTTAACTAATTCTTACCCTTCCCTGATGTTTACCCCCTTAATATTTTTAAAGGCCACTGTGGGGAGTGAGGAATTGTGGAGACGTGCTGCTGAGGGAGAGCTCAGCAGGTGTTCTTGCAGTGATGGGAAGGAAGCCCTGAGAACAGTAAAGAATGTCCTTATATGTGAAGGCAATGTGAAATAGATAGCAAGCTAACAAAATAGATAACAATACACCAAAACAAATAATAATGACTAATTAGCCTCAGCCCATGAACACTTATATGTAGCCAATTGTATTGCTCACAACAGCGCATGGATATTCACCCACAACCTATCTGTGTAGAGAGCACAGAGCGTGATCAAAGGATAGAAACTATATATGCTGTAAAAATGATACATTAAAGGTGTTCGTTTCACCACTTGGCGGAGTCTGTGCCTTTGTTGCTGCAGGCCACAATCTAAGTTTTTATTGTCCTAGGCTAAACAAGCCCAGCTCTTCCAAATCTCTCATAAAACATTCTCTCCTTTGCTACAGTCAGCCCACAGCCTTTACTTTTACCTGTGTCAGTTTAAATACACTCTTCTTCAACAACAGGGGCAGGAACCACAGGCAAAATTACAGAAGAATTCTTATCAGTGACTTAATACAATAGTATTAATAATTTTATGTCTATTGAAAATACCTTGCCTGCCACATCCTATGCTTTCATTTCCCTCCTTCATAGCTACAATTCATTACTGAGAGAGTACCTAAATAGGTGTTTTAGATGCCTTTAGATGCCTTTACAAAACTTTAGATGCCTTTGCTGGTTTTGCAAAAAGTACATCATCCAATTGAAATATTTCTTCTGTATCTATACTGCATGGGCAAGTGTGTGAATGTAGTTCAAGATTTATACTTGTTATTTTTATCACTACTAAAAAAAGAGATGCAATTTTCTCTGTATATGCAGCACAGCGTTTTTCCCCATTTCAAATAAGTACTTCTATTTTCTCCAACTATGAAACTTTCAACTGTGTGACACCATTTACACTCTGATCTGGAGGAAAAGGAAAATAATTGGAGTCATCACCTTGAATAAACTAAATATTACTGGAAGCACAGTTAAGAAATTGCTAGATCAACCAGCAAGAAGTAACTTCAAGACTTAAAGTTTCAAACAAATTAACTATTTGGAGGGGAAAAAAGAAAAAGCCCCAGCAATTAAATGAAAGCTAACATCTATCATGTAAGTCGATTTTTATTGCATTAGGGCAACCATGCTGATTAACAGCTTTAGAATGAAACATAACTAAAATGTAATAACAACTACGGGCTTAAATCAATTGTGCAACATTACATATTGAGGAGGAACAATCCTCCTGACCCCGCAAGGGATCAACTCAATCCTCCCAATACTACAGAACAAATGACTTTTTAATTATTGTTTTTATCATTACCTCGACTAGAATGCTCAGTGAGGCAAACGGGAGCCTGGGGAACTGAGCACTCTTGAGAATTCCCTTGTATGATCTGTGCAATGATTTCAAACCCAGTTCCCTGAAATTGGTATTAATGAAACTGGGGATTTCACTGAAGCGTTACTGCCTTTTTGGTGCACTTCAGTTCCAAGAGCATATATTTTTTTCCCCACATTATTGTACAAACTAGAAAGCAACCAGTTTTCACTGTTAACTTTAGAATCTTGACTCTTTCTAGTCTATAAAAAGAAAATTTATATTTGTTAATGTTGTATTGCCATTCTTACTTTTCCATTATTTTTACTTTTTTTATCTAGCCAGTGTAAAGTTTTGATTTATGCTTCTGAAGGCAAGGCAACAAAGAGTACACAGTGATCAAGTGAGGACTACTATTAAACAAATAGACTTTACGTGCTTTTTCTACTGTGTAAAGCATCTTCAGTAGCCTACCCGCTTTTCCCTAATAAAACAAATCATCCTCTCTTGTTTCTTCAAAGCCTGCAATCTGAGAAAAGAATATTAAGCTGTTTTGGATAACATTACATTGATCCAAAACATATTACTTATGCAATTGTCCACTTATTTCAGTCGTGCATTTAAATTTCACACTTCTAGTCTACAAACTAAAGAAACCCAGCACAACCAGCAAATCTTCCACTTTCTCTCTCTAATTCACCAGCAAACATATAAGCAGTACTGCTTCCAGTAACCTTTCTCCAGGAGAAAACCCTTCCCCTCTTTAGTAGGCTTTATTTCCCTTTGCAGTAATTTTGGGACCACAAGAACAATATTAAGGACACTGATAGATAAGGCCAGACCCAGCAAACTACTGTATATCCAAACATTTGGGATTTTTAGTTAGTCTAATAAAAGCACGATTCAAACTTTGCTCTTCAAACTTGCATGGTCGGTGGAACTCAATCAGCATTTTCCCAATAATTCATGAATGCTGACATCAATATTTCTTGCCCTCCCAGAGTCTTAAAGTAGAAGAAAAAATTATATAGACAATCCAGGGCCACCCATGTGCACGTCAAGGCACAGCTCCACAGGGGCCAGGCACCAGGAGCAGTGGGAGCTACCTATGAGGGCTGCTGGGGACAGGCCAAAGCCAGGCTGGGATGTGAACCCACAGGTGGGCATGGCTCAGTGTGGCCCATGGCCAGGCAGGGCTGGGCTGTGGGGAGCTGGAGACCAGCCCTGCTCTAATGCCAGGGCAAGGGCTGATGGGGGGCTGACCTGCGGTCCTGGGCCATGGGCAGGTTGGGGAAGCCCTGGGAGAGGCTGTGCAGGAACAGTGGTGTCCGTGAGTGCCCTCAGGGTCCTTACAGTGTGGACAGTGATGAAAGAACTCTTCCCAATCTTCTCTTCCTCATAAGTTTCTCTTCTGGCTTTAGCAGTGTTGATTTCCCTCTAATTTAGTGATGCCTCTTTCCCATTCACACGGCTCCTACACAACACTGGTGTGGAATCACTGAACAATCATTCACTCTATCTTAGGGTGGGGTTTCTTTATCATTTTCCTCCATTTTTTCACAGGAAAGTCCTTCTACCTTATCTTCTTTCTACTATGCTCTATTCTTCATCCTCAAAAGCCTACCTCACCTCTTGTCCAGGAGTGGCTTCCTTCAATTTTTAATTTCCGGTCTCTGTTCACTTGCTTTATCTTCCTATTGCTTCCTTTTTCACCTGCACCTCATCCAAATAATTTTCCTTTTCTCCAGTCTCCTCAACATTTTCCTGCTTTTCTCAACCTTGAGCCTGCTCTTCATCTCTGTCTCACCAGTGATCTTTACCATCTTATTTTTATCTCTTTTCCCTTTTATTTTACTCTCCACTGATGATATCACACACTTAAATGGTATCCAAAATCCATGGACCATAAAGACAGAGGAAGATGTTGTTTGCTCTTCTATCTCTTTTATTGCCGTCTGCAGTAAGAGTCAGAAGTAGAACAAAAAGCAACTTCCTCAGTTATGATCCTAAATGGACCACTAAATTTTTCAATTACTTTTTTAAGGTAGTTCATCTACACAGTTTTGTGTTTTGTTGATTTTAAAGGACAGGAAAGACAAGAGTATCTTAGAAACAAAGGGATCAGTTCTCCTCTCCTCCCCATAAAACTTGCAACTAAACAAGGATTTATATTTTTAAAAGAACCTACAAGAAATTAAGCAGATGCCAAAAACACAGATCTCAAAGTAAGTTCCTTTGCATCACCATTATACTAGTTTTACTATGTTATGTGTCCATACATAACCCAATGATCTTCTGGACCAGAAATTAGTTCTTCCCCACTATGATAACATTGCAACTATTAAGTAGAGGCCACTGTATAATGCATGCATCTTTTATGTCTTCTCACAAGTTCTCTCATGCTAGGCAAGTAACCATTTAGTTCTCAAACACTGCAAATTTACTAAGGGTAGATTTGCATTATGTCATTCTCTAGATTTTCGCACACATCTAGCAGGGGAGTGGGAGTGGGGCTGGGGGGAACAGTCTCTGCAGGAAGGTAAGCTTTCAGTAAGGAAGAGAACATAAGACTAAGTGGTTGACTGCTTCTTTCCTTTCTTCCAAAGTTTTGGCTGCTTCCTTCAAGAATTTAGTACATACCTCACTATGTATCACAAACAGCTGCATAAGCACCGTCACACGCATGACCTGTCTGCTGTTGCAATCACAGTAGTTGTGTGTATGTATGCTGAGGGGCTTTAATTCAAGCGGCATTCATTACTGAATGCAAATGTAGCCAAGGGGATGCTTGTTTATATCTCCCTTTATATTTGAAACGGCCTAATCCAAGGCTCTCTTATTCAAGTAGTAATTTCATAATCTTCAAACCACCTGACAGCTTTACAGCTTCACCTGACAGTTTTTTCAGGCACTGTGTAACATTACACTGAGCCAAACTTCTCCTAATATCCTACAGTGAAGTTAAGCACCTTCTCTCTGGAAGATACAGCAATTCTGATGGTAATTTAAGGTAAGGAATCACTCTCAGGAAGGTCTTGGAAATACCTGCACCATTCTGGTCTGGGGTGAAAAAAAAACTTCTTTGTAAGTCAAGTGCTCAGTTAAGCTTCTTATACTTTTTTTTAAAATATAAATATCCCTCTAATTAATGGTGACAAATGACAAGATTCTAATTTGCCACCCAGTGAAGTCTACACACTATGCAAGTATCTTTCTGTTGAAGTTTTGTAACACATTTACAAAAGAATGTTACCCAGCTTTCCAAAGCTATAGAAGCCATGAAAGCCAAATCCCCTACTGCTCATTCTTTAGAGCAAAGTAGAAACATAATGCATTATCCTTGAATTATTTTACAGATTTTTTAATACAAAATGATCCTTCCTTGAAGGATCTTGGACACAATCTACCAAGCCTACAGAGGCAGGCTCTATACAAGTGAGACTTACCTCAATTTCCTATACTTGTTAGCCAGAGCATGTGCTAGAGCTTGAGCATTTTTAAACCTCGCAACGTATCATTTAAAGAGATTAATCTCTTTTCTCTCATGCCTTTTTCTTACCATTGTTTAATATCTTTTGAGAAACTGGAATATACTAATGCAAACTTTTACAGAGAAAAAGGAAATGCAAGTGGCCTTCTCCATTTAGCTGCTATGATTTTTAAAGTGTCAAAGCGTGGCTAAAGCCTAGCAAAGACACAAAGCATATCTCAAGAGAACAATGCCTGTGGTACAATAGCACCAAGAAGTAAAACATGCCAAACAGCAAGTTTTAACCATAGGAAATGAAAAAAAAAGGAAAAAGGAGAGAGGCAAGATGATGATTCCTCCAATACATTAAGGTACTTAAAACAACTAAGCCTAAGAAATTTACTATGTAAATATATGCCATAATTATGTGGCAGCTATATGCAAACCTATCATACACTGTGCAGAATATGAGACTGTTTAACTGAACAAACGCTTTGGCTGCTAAGTATAAACGTCTCTGTCAAGATTTCTTATCCCAGAAATACCATATATCTAACTCCAATACATGAATTTGCCTTTTCAAAAGAAACGCTTTGCTTCTTAGACATTCTTAGGCTTCAGAGACCCAGTGTATATTGAATGACAGAGTAAAATGTTGCTTGTGAGGCTTTAAAATTTCAATGTTCTTGCCCATATATCTTAAGTCAACATGGAGGGAGCAGAAACAGCTAGTTTCATGCCTAATTAACAGGACAGAAAAGATTCTGTTGTGGGACTTTCACTTTCATTAGAAATCTTTGATTGTAGTCAGTTGAACACAAATTCAATCTGTCTGACAATAATGAAGGACAAAGCCCTCTGGCAGATGAAATTGCCTTAATTAAGACTATATACAATCTAGCTAACAGATACCAGGTGCAATTAATATATGCAATTGTGCACTTCCACCAGCAAGGTTTTAATGCAATACAAAGGTTTATGTAAAAGTGACAGGAAAAAAAAAAACCCACCACACAACTAACTTTCAGGAAACTTTGAATAATAGTAGAATAATCCATATTAATGGAAATTTCATACAATAAACCTCTAGTACAATTGCTAAATTCACAGAACAGATAGAAGATGAAACAATTTAAGACTTCATCTACTCGGAGAGAGAGAAGAGAGTGTGGTTACTGTCAAGGCAGCTTTTCCCTTCTGAGATACGAGATACCTACTTGGGTTGAGCAGCTTTATGACAAAAAGCTTCACAAAACATCCCAATGGCTGAGCATGTCCCAGAGCTGCACCGTCACATACCTCCCTCTCTGTCACCACTACCCATAGTTATTTTTCCACTTGTTTCACATAGGTCCTGCTTTCCTTTTCTACAGTCTGTCCGGCCAGAAAACATGACACTGCCACAGGAACACACTGAACCAAATGTCAGATAAATTTTACCATTAAATTCAATTTATATTTAACTAATTAAACTGGAATACAGACCTATCAAGAGGATTATAAAGCAGTGGAATGACTGCTGCACTGCAGCTGAGAGTATGCTACCTGCTAGGGGATTTGCACTTACAGAAGCCAAGGTATGTAACATATATTTCCTACTCTACCTGTTCTCATGTTACCAGATTCATGCCATCTTAGCTGTTGCCAAAGAATCAGCTGTTGTAAGATAAATGCTTACCTCAGAATGGAAAAGACAGTGGAATTATAATGCACAGAAGAATCTGAACTATTGAACCAATGTATTTCTAAGGTACTTTCTTCCACTTTTCTACTATCTAGTGCTTCCTATCACCAAGCTGCTAACAATGCATCAATCTGCCTTCACCCTGATTGCAATGAATGCAGTTCAAAAGAAAATATGAAGTGCCTTTATATCACTAAGATAATAAAGTTCTGACATATCACACACAGTAAATACGTGTATTGACTCAGTATATTTGTTGTGAGCACCTAACATTTTCAATCTGTATAATCCATAAAAATGGAAGAAATCAATGAAATTTTGAAATCAAAATATTACCAAACAGTTTAAAATTCATCAATATAAATTAAAGAACTCTTCTTAATCTCTCTACCTTTTCCCAACTTCTTACACAAAGACTAAAAGAACTGTAAACAAGGTCTGAATTACTGACTAGGTCTGGAAAACAAACCACTCCTATTTTACAACATTTGTATCACAAAGAGATGTTTTATGACTTAGAGTAAATTCAGGAATACTTGAGCAATGCTTTTGGATTTACTGTGGCAGTGATGGTCTTTAAAAACAACCAAAGCAAATACCACCAACACATTAGGCAGGATTGTTAACACAAAATAATCATAACCTTTCCTGGTATTTCTCACAGCTCATTAGTTATTCTGAATCTTAACACCCTACTATCTTGACCAAAGTGCAGTTCACCACTCAGATAGTGTTCCTTTAGGAAATGGAGATAAGCTGTAGCATGCCTGCTATTTGTGAGCCTGGAAATTCTCTAGAATCACTTTCTATTTTTAAACACATTCTTTAGATGGAAAGTACTGGCATGCTGTAATTTTTTCCCTAATGAAAGGCAGTACCCAACACATTCTGACTGTCATGAACACAGATGAGTTGTTCCTTTGTGACAATGTGGTCGTAGAATATAATGCATATATGCTAGGTTATATATAACTCTTGGTGAGAAGCTAGAGAGAATCACTGAACAAATACAACACAGTGTATACTTCGGAGAAAAACTAATGAGAACTTAAACATCGAACTTCTGAAAAGACTCAAAACCAACCAGCATTTGCTCTTGCCTATAGCTACTTCATAGGTATCTAGATAACAATGAGCGACTCATATTCTTTTAGCTTCCGTAGTATCAGTACTCAGGTTGTAGATCCTGCCCATTTGAAGAGTAGTTACATTGTAGATTAAACCTAATGAAGGCATGGAAAAGCAAACCACATTTAAAGAAAAAAAAAAAAACAAAAAAAAAAAACCCACAACTGCAAAACTTTTTATCCCATTGGAAAGATGCAGCTCTGACAAAGCACAGTAGCACAGGCCAGTTGGCCAAACAGAAATACTAACAGTGGTGGCTGCTCCTGCTGCAACCCAGTAGCAGTAGGAGTCACCACACACTCTGAACAGAGGTGACAGAGGACACTCAGTACTTGGCCACAGCATCTGATACGACACCTAACTGATCCTGATTGATTCCCTCTGCTAACTAATGTCTTCTCCAAGTTCCTCATTTTTGATCCAACTCGCTCTCATCTGCGTTCTAGCCTCATCCAACACACAGCAATTTTACTGACTGATGTGGCTACACCACAACATGAGCAGTGCATTGCATCTGCTTCCTAAATACCTCATCAGCACAAGATACACACACATACTAGACGCGGACAGCACAAATATGTAAAGACTGATAGAAGGTTTCAATTACTCTTTCCCACCCGTATGATAACCAGACCAGGAAGGTAGCAGCAAGGTACCAAATTTGAGTTTCGCTGGGATTTGCAACACAGCACTACCTACAGTCAGAGCTGTATTAAAAGGAAAATACCTGAAAATGCAGTTTTTGCATCTATCAAAAGCTCTTGTCTAATTGTGGAGGCCCTTGAAATAGTTTATTATAACAAAAGAAACGCAAAAATTAAACATTTCGAAATGAGATGCTGACATTTTCCAGCTTGGGGAAAAAGGTATCTCCTGGTCCCTGCCCCCAGCCCCCATTCCCAACCCCAGCAAATATTAATCAGGAAGCAGCAGTCTCAGATTACAGCCTTGCATGACTTAAAAATTTTAATCACCACTAAGCTTACACACATAAAACCCCGCACTCTGCTTCAAGCTTGCCTGCCCATAATTCAACCTGCTCAGTGTCATTCCCAGAAGTGATAAGATTATTTTACTGCACAAAAGCAGTGTTGCATGAAGACATTTAGTGTTGTCTTGTCCCTGACTCCTATTATCTTCATTGAAACCTGATATAAGGAAAGGAATGAATTCTGCAAATAATCCATAAATAATTTCATGATGGGATTTGAAAAAGCAGCATATTACTGAAAGAGGATAATGGCCAGATAGTGACTTTGTGCTATTATTTTAGACCTAAGGCTGGATGAAGTAATGCATCACTGAAAATATAACTGCATCCACAGTAGTTTTCTAGGCTTTTATGTGACTTCAGGAGCTAATAGGAATTAACTGTTTTATCTCTATAATGTCATATGAACAGATGCAAACTGCAGGGGAAAAAAAAAAAGGTTGCAGATCCTATTGGTTAATAGCTTCATTGTATTAAGAAAAAGTAGAGCTCTCATTAGCCTGCCATTGTTTTGTTCTCTGAAAGAAACGAGCAGTATAATTTGGATGTAATCACACTGGAATCACTTCAGCATTTCTCTTCTCATTTTTTATCCCTATTGTACATCAGTCATTAAGGGTGTAAATCCATTAACATTTGCCTTTTGCAAATCAGCAAGCAGCTTTCCCTCAGAATAGAGCTGTCTTAATTTCTGGAAATATGTTCTTTTGCTATTACAATGAGACTTTTAAGGGGAAAACACTACTTTCTTGATACTTTAATTCAAGAAAGCACTGAAGCGCATCATGGCTTCAAGCACGTACCTTAAACTTACTGGGCCTTGAGTAATATTCTAAGTGTTTTTCTGAATCAAGAACCACAGTTCCTAAAGAAAGTATTGTTTTTTAAAAAAACAGATTTAAATGACAGAAAAAGCATAATGTCTTCCATAGATCCATCAGAAAACCACTGACCTACTCAAGTACTTCTGAAAAATCAGACACCAAAGTATGAAGCCAGGAATTTTATCGACTTATCCCATTTTGGTTAACGGTTTTAAATTATAAGGTGCATCAGTATCAATAGTGAACAGACCGGAGCACTTTGGAATCCAAAAATACTCTTGCACAATAAGTGAATTCTGATTAGATATCACAATTACACATTAATTAGAAGACCATTTCAATAATTGTTTGATATTGTTCTCAGTGTACTAGATAGCAACATATCAATTATTATAAAAATCAAGCCCATGTCCTGGGACTATATACCTAAATAAGTGAACTAGCTATGTTGTATAATACTTTCCATATTATTTTTTTCCAATTGGACCAACTTCAAGAACAATTTTTTTTTTAATGACAAAAAAAACCCAACCATAACTAACCATTATATCTGAAAGACCACCTAAATTGTATTATATCAATGGAAGGCCACCTACTTTCCTTAAGTTTTCAAAACAGCAGAGAAAGAGAGGATAAGTCTGTTACTACATAAAACCACAGGTGTTTTCCCTGTCTCAAAAACATACATGCATTATTTTATACATGGGCTAGAATGCCTAGAAGTAACAGCTCTTTGCTATGGGTATTAATCTGTATTAGATAGATTCAGTTCCCTTCCAGCCCACATTGCCACATTTGTAAAGGATGAAGGAAGTCTTCATATTCAAGCTTAACTTTCTGTTTAACAACCAGGGTATTCACACACACGCAAAAAAGGTTTTTTAAGTTCAAGTGTATGTTCTTGCCATAGTACTTGGAAGATCAAAATACATATGCTTTATTAAGAAACCTTCCAATGGTTTCTTTTTTGTTGGACAGATCCACATGCAAAAGTGTAAATCTGTTTAGTGTCAATTTCTCCAGGGGAATGGGAACATACCAAATCATGTTTCTATGTCAATCATTATTATTAGCCTTATAACTCTGACATTACTACTTTGCACAAGTTCTTGCACAAATAAATGCTTTAAAAGACTATTTGAAGCTTGAAATAAAATGCTTCAGAGAATTATGGCAACTTGTGTGTACTTGTATTCCTACAAACTTCAAGGGAACCCTGTAACGTTTATATTTTATACAAAAATTTGTGTTTTGTTCAGTCTCTCATATTCTAAACTAATGATTCGGCACAGAATTTCCAAGTTTCTATAATCACCTTTTCAAATAGAGAAATCTTTGTATCTCTACCACATATAATTCTTATACATGCGTGTGGTCTCTTCATGCACTTATACAAAGTATGCATTCTACAACCACCAAAGAAAGAGTATCAGCAATATCTCACATTAGCTATGACCCTTATAAATGCAATTCATGTCATCAAAATAATTCTCTGATATTACCAAGAGATATGCTATAGCACTTGAAATCTACACACTAAAAATTTAGAGCACAAGTTGACTTTTTTCTGTTATCATTAAGGTGACATTTCTTGATTTTTGTAAGTTTGCAGGCACTATTGTCTGACAGCCCTACCATCTTTTCCTCAGATCAATGGACAGGATGGGAGTTACACACTTAGTATACATCTAGAACAGTAGCTTTTATATGTGTTTAAAAGGTATATATGTACATATTTTGCTGGTTTTGGCAAGACAGATTTTATTCTATGTTCTTTCACATGTTTACCATTTTTGTTCCTCTCTCTCCATCCCTCTCTGTTTTTCCTGTCTCTGCTTTTTTTTTTTTGTCCTCCACATCATCTTCATTTATTTTGCTTTCCAAAAGTTGCTTTAGCTCTTCCCTGTTTCTTTCACACACTATTTCTCTCTTCATTCCTTTTGCCCTCTCCTATCTCTTCACTCTGTTATTCCTCTCTAATCTATTTCTCATTCTCTTTCCTGCCCTGGCACCCTTCTGCTTTAGTAGTCACCATGTTTCCATCCTTTCCATTTCCATCCTTCTTCCAACCATCACCTGTGGCCACATTGTCGCATTTCTTTTAATGCTACTTGTGTAACACTGACCAGTACTTTGCTTTTTAGACATCTAACATTAAGTTAAACTGAGAACTTGGAAAATAAGTAATTTAATGTGAATATAATGATCTCTTCATCCTCAACCCTGACAAACTAGCAGAAAAAAGCAGTGCAATTCTTCTAATGCATACCAACTTCTGTACTGCAGTTTTGTCAAAGCACTACTGGAACTTACATGCCAAGGTAAGATTTAATAAAGGAATGATGAAGAAAAAGTCCTCAGAGGAAGAAGAGTTAAACATATAAAATAAATCTCCTTATCTCTTAATAAATAATGGATAAGATTTCTATTCATTAAAACGATTAAAATGTAACATTCATTTGATTCTCTCCATTTAATATATGATTATTTTAAAAAAAATCAATTATTTATCTGAACTTAAATATCATTTAAGCAAGAAGCTGCATGTATGGCATAAGAAAGTGCTAGAATAACCTTTCTTAATATCTTGAGTAGGGGAATTAATTCTTCCAGATGATTAAGAAGTAATATTAGTTGGTCCACAGTCATCTTGACGCAATCCTCTGATTATGTTCTCACTTGAGCACATGCATACAGTTTATGTTTATTCATACTGGGCGTGTTCATCAATCTAAAGATAGTCTTAAATTAGTTTGTGTATACTGTCTGTAATGCTATTTTGCAGGTGACTTTCAGAATGTTATTGACGTTATTGGAAATGTACTCTTACAATAGGGAAATTTTTTTCACAAGGATCCCTAAGAAGAGATAATACATAGTCTTCATGTCCATTACTGAAGTCTACAGAAGCTATATAAATGTACTGTCTCACTTAATTAGATATGTTTTTCTTATGAAATAAGTATTTCACAAGAACACTAGTTTGCACAACATAATCCAAGTTATTAAATAAACAGGACTACTGAATTGGAAGGCAGGATTTACTTCTCATGTACAAAGACATACTAAAAGTTATTACAGCTGAATTAAATAATTGGTATTGAATTCCATTTGCCCCTCATATCAGAGAATCATAGAATGGTTAGGGGTGTAAGGGACCTCATATCTCCATGATCTTCATCTCTCATATCTTCATGATTCACTTGCAATTACTAAATAAACATTAAGAAACCAAATGTTTTTTGCTAACAGTATTCTCCAGTAAACTGTTACTTGTTATAAACACCAATTCAAACTACTGCACATTCCAGATATAAAACTTACTGATGAGCCTGTGATGTTAAATTTCTTTGGGAACATACCAGGGAGAGAGTAACTAATTATAAGCCTCATTTCTTACATCAGACAAATACAGCATAGAAAAAAAAAAAAGCAACATTGTACAAAATTAAAATCATCATCCCACCAGTTAGCAAGGTGGGGGGCAAAAATACATTTTTATTCAATTTGTTTTGGAGACATGGCGGACATTAGAATGATCCATATTAATTCTAGGTTTCCATTCCCAGTTTTTCAATTTTGTTCATGTTCCTGCTATTTACTTTCAGATAATATGCAATTTTAGACTAAAGCACTTCAAAAATAATGTGATGCAACAGGGGAGATAATTTTTTTTAAGAAGTAAATGACTACTTGTAAGATTGACTTTCACATCACTATGCAAATAAATACTCTAACCCACCCCCATAATAACGGTATTGTCTAAGAAATTCTGATATTTTGACATTTTGGAGATTTTAAATCTGTACCTATTCTTGCCTTATATCTTCCAAATGATTTTAAATACAAAGGAGCTCCTGCTCTTTCCACTCTATACTTATTCTCATATGAAGTCCTCATTTCGGGTAATAATTTTATTCAATCTTGCTGCACAGATTTGGAAAGGATGTGGAAGGAGTTGGGATGAAAACTTATGTCCACCAGGTGAAGCAGAATGCAGGAAAGTAACATGTTATCTGACTACCAGAATAAAAGGGCTGCTTCAATTTCCCTCTCAGCACCCACTACGATATACATCTGTGCTTCTGCTGTCAATACGCTTTTATATTATATATTTTCTCCACAGTACCGAAAGCAGCAGCGTTCCTCTTTCTTTCTCTCCTTTTTTAAAAGAGGGGAAATCAATACACGTAAACGAAGAGGTTACTCAGGTTTTGTAATAAATATTACCTTTCAGAATTTTCACCAATAACAAACTGCATTATTTTGCCACAAGCCTTAGAAAATTAACTATGGAAAGGAAAAGGTATCATATGATAATCATTTCCACTGAATGGCTGTATCAGTGAACAGACTCCTGACAGAGGTAATATTTTCCCAATCCAGTCATGCAATCAAAACACAAACTTAGCTGTATTTCCTAATTTATGGTATAAATACTTTGAGAGATCACCAGACAGCCAGAAGAAAACTTACTCACTTTTCTACATCAAAAGCAAAGTAATAGTAAGTAAAATCATTTCAGAGGGCCACAAATACCAGTTACATCAGCCTTCTCACTCTGACACAATTTTCAAAGTTTGTTCCATTTTGCCAAAATTTTTATTCTTTCTACTGTGAAAATGAATTCTACTGTGAATTCTTTCTACTGTGAAAATCTCAGAATGATTTTTAACAACCAGTAAACATTCAACATCCAGTTTACCATTTAATGTTTGTGACTATTTTTGGATGCAATGCTAAGAAATGTTATGCAAGTGTCTTTGTTTCTGATTAAATTTCTTTAAAAATCATAAGTCCAAACCAAATGTATTTAGTTGAAATCAGTATCCAGGCAACACAGAACTTCAGTAACAATGAGAAGACTGTCTTATTGTTCCAGTGGTCTGTTCATCTGCTCAAGCATTCTAAGCCTGGAAATACAATATTGTCTAGGAAAAGCATACTAGAAAAACAATTTTCTTAAAGAAAAAAATTCTGATAAGGATGGTGTCTGAATTAGTATTAATACTAAGCACCCTACATATAGGATGGAATTCAGCTTCTAGGTTAATGAGATAAATCATGTAATTACCTACTTTTTTACAACTTCAGCAGCACAGAAATCAGGTAAACCAGCAGCTATCTGAAAATTCTGCCCAGAAAAGTAACAGTAGCTTAAGTACCCATTCTCACAAGATGTCCTGCGGATCTTTCCACTACTGCTTTTCTCCTTCAGTTCTCCTCTGCAGCCTGGGTAGCCAGCCAGACTCAAACCCAGGACAGAAATGGGCAGTAAATAAAGGGATCTGCTACTCTTAACAGGAGGATGAGTTAGTGTCTAGCCGTCGACAGCACTAAAGAACAGATGCAAAGTACAGAATCTAGTTCTCTCTACTAGATCTCTCTACACTATTACAGACCACAGGAAGGGAGTTTTGCTTTTACAGTTCCTCCAGGGTTGACCAGAAACAAAGAGATTTTTACAGTATAAAAACCACCACCTGAACAAGCAGAATAACAATTCAAAAGCTACTTAATTTGGAGCATTTTCCCCCATTATTTCCTGAACAAAGAAACCTACCTCAGCTGTCAATCTCACAAGTCATTTGACTACTCAACTCCAGCTTACTCTGTAGTAAACTGTAACTTCTCCTTAGCTCTGTTTTATTATTATCTCATCCTTACCTGTAATGTCTTTAATACATTTTATTGTCTAAAATGTGAATTGCATGCTGTAAAGACCAATAACTAGACTTTTTTCTTTCCTTTTAAATGAATCGCCTAGTACAAAGGGGGCCCACATCTTCCACCGAGGTTCCCAGCAGCTACCATATTAGAGACAGTAATTCTCTCACATTCCAGATGGCAAGTGTCCCGGTGACAGCCAGAGTCCTTTTAACCAGCACACTATGGTGAATATAATGACACTCTTGGGAAGAATTTCCTGTAAAATGTTGAGTTGTTGGCAGACGGGACCAAAGATTTTAAGACTAACTTTTTGCCATGAGTCAATTTGGAAGAATTATAGCTGCTATGAAAGCAGGGTCTCTGGAGGCCAAGAATTTCTAAAGACCTCTTCCAAGAGACAGTCAAAGTAGCCAGGAGTGCGTGGGGAAAAAAATTCATTGAATCCATACCTTTTCCTACATTGTCCTGGCTTTTCTTTTCCTCCCCTGGATTGTTACAGGGTAAATAGAGCAACAGCTTTTAAATTTGAGAATTTTATTTTACACACCTAGGAGGAAGACCTAAGGTAACTGGACATAAAGAATGCCGCTAGGACTTACTGTTTAACCTATCAATCAGTCATTCAGCATAGATGTTGCCACAGGATACTCGCCTGCACTCGAATGTCGAGAATAGAAAACAGAGAAACTAGTCTTAAGGAAAAAAAAAAAAAAAAAAAAAAGAAAAAACCCCACCAAAAAGACATAACTATTTCTTAGGCAGTCACATAGAATAAAAAAGAAGTACATCATAGATCCAAGAGGTAAAGCCTTCAATTCCATCTCACTTACTCAGCTTCCCCTTACACAAACCTGGGCCACATGCTCCTGAAGATAAAGCCAGTAAGCACTGTTAGAAGAAACAATGCAGGGAAGTCCTACCCAAAGGCTTGAAGGGTTCACATAATGTTTCTATTTTTCCACACCTAAAAATCTCATTTGGCATGTGTTACAGATTTGCACCATCTCTGGAGGTCCGTTGCTCCATAAACCAGCAAATATATCATACTCTATATCCTTTACGCAGTTTTTAATCCCAAGCTGTGTTAGAAATAAAATTTATCACATTTTTTATGTATGTTAGTAATGCCAGGTACTAACAAAAAGGTTTGAAGCATTCATTTTATTCATCCATTATACCATTTCTTAGAAAACATTAGAAAAAGTCTGCTTCTGAAAATGGCAAAGAGTTTGCATATTTATTTGCAGCAAATGTATAGCTTGCTTTAGTTAGTACAAAACCCACCACAATGGAAAAATGCTATAAACCTAACTGCTTGATGCGTACCTGATAATATTAGAAAACATTGGACAAATCAGTCCACGATTTTCTAATACAGGGAATGTGAAATACAAACCTCATTTTCCTGACCAGATGTAAGAAAGTATAACTACTTGTATTAAAAGAGATGGAAGCCTTGAATCTCTATTATCTTGCACCCTGTATTACATAATTTACACTTGTGCAAAAATAAGCAGAAACTCTACACTACACTTATTCTACACGTACTTTCTGTATGTGTTAATGCCTGCACCAAGGTGAAAGGGAGTGGAAGAAAAAAAAAAACCACATTTACATTGCCAAATGTACATGGAGATGCAATCCCAGTAACTTTATTTCTCAAAGTTAGATCGAGCTACTGTACATTTTATATTTTGGCCATTGTAAAGATGACAATGTGGATGAAGTCATGACAACCTTCAGATGAAGTCACAATTAAAAAGACATGAAGAAAAAGATCACAGGTAAGACAGCAAGAAGCAAAGCACAAGACCAATGCATTAGCGCTGAATTAACTGAAGGAAAACATAAAGGGCAAAGAGCTTCTGATCATATTCAGGAAACAGACTTCCAAGAGGGCCAAGCTGTGCATAATAGCTGTAATTTCTCCAATGGACCACTCTGTATGTGTACAATTACCATAGCATTACATCATTGCCTCTGGATTTTCCTCAGCTAGTGTCATTGCATCCTTTATTTTGTATAGAGATGGATTACAAAGTAGTTGTTAATGATTTTATGAGCAAATATCCTTTCACCCCACACAGAATGAAGCCTTGTAACTGCACAGAATGAAAGATGTCCAATAGTTTGTTTCACCTCTGGTGTTTACTACATGCACCAATGTCTTGTCATCTTTATTGCACACCACTTCATTCCATCCACCAGCAGATTTCATACCCTGCCAGGTGCTCTCTCTATAGCACACAGCTCTCCAGCTCCTCATGGCTTCACAGGCACCGAAGAATCCCAGGCAGAAGCCTTCTGAAGTAAAGTGTCATTGCCTTCATTTACAAAAAAGGAAAAGTTCTCAAGACCAACTGATGGTAAAAAGGATCAAATAATTTTGAGTGCCCAACACACACTGCCTGGGAGCAGCGCTTTTGGAATACTTACAATTAAATAACAATTTATGTGTTCATAATACATCCCATACTGGTTTGTGTTTCACCTGTAAGCACTCAGCACTTCCCCAAATCAGGCCCAGGTATTTCATATTGGATAGTCAAGAAAACAGGACCATCTATGAACAGTTGCTCAGTGTTATACAGAAGTGGTGGAAGAGTGGCAGATACAGACACCAAGACCTAAGGGTGAACGGTTTTGAAATACCTTCTATCCAGGCCAGTCTTCCAATAGCAGCAAACAGTCGAGCACTTGGACGTCCTAGAGATGGCTATGTAAGACACAATCTGGTATAATCTGATTTGTAAAAGCAAAGAATAAAACCTAAAATTCCAAGCTGAAAAGATTTAGTCCAAATTTTTGTTTTTGAGAAAAACGCTAGCAATAAATTTAATTTACCAGAGGTATTTTTTTTAAGTTGGCCTCATAGCAAAGCAAACTATTGGATTTTACTTATATAACTAATTTTCTTTGATTTCCTGAGCATATGTAAATGTAGCTTCTGCTACCAGGGATGCAAAGTTTATTATGCCTTTTTATTTTGGCTTTATAGGGAAGAAAAAAAAAAGAAGAAAAAAGCATTTACTTACTTTCTATTTTTTTGAAAGTTTAATAAACACACAGAAAGAAAGCCAAGTTTATCGGTGTCCTTGTTTATGCATTCACTAACCATTTTAAAACTGAACAAAAGTCAACATGCATCAACTTTGTGCAGGATGGGAACACTGAATTTTTCTTGTTTAGACTGTAGATTTGGGACAACTGAGGGCTGATAGATAACAATTTACAACTTTGGAAGTTGTGGATTTAAAGGCAGAGAAAACTCAAATCAATATTGCAGTTTCTGAATTCTGTGGTGTCTTAGCAAATACAGCAGGCTCAAATACTACAGAGGCCAAGTCTAGACAACATGGCCTACATGATAGTACTCCTCCCACAGCAGTAACAACTGAGAACATCAATAAACTTTCCAAATAGATTCAGGGCCCTGAAATTAAATATTTGAAAATCTTCCTTTTCAATTATTCAGGCAGACAAAGTCAAACTGAAGCCAGACAATTAAAAGAAAAGTGCTCAGTTGAGGGCCCTTAATTATCATTGGTCAGGAATTAATAAAAACTTCTTCATTTTATTATTTGTAATTTCTCAGAGCCAATTATTAATAAGACCAACCATAATAAACCCCTAAAATCTATTTAAACAGATAATGGTTTTCATTATGAAGAGAAGAACAAATCTCTCAAAAGTGCCACTCAAGTTATCCATGGCACCCATGCTAATTCATACAGAGTACTTCAGAGAGTATTTGAGTTTGGGGCCAGAATGACATTGATAGCTTGATATTCTCAAATGGTTTTCTGAGAAATCTGGTAGATCTAAGAATGAGTCAAACTTTGGAATCAAATCCAAACAATATCAGCCCTTGTTGTGGTATATCTGCCTCCTCTGTTCTTGCCATTAGGGGACTCAACAGTGGAAAATCTAGTCTTAGATCAAGGTATATTTCAACACCACATGGAACAATAATACCTGGAACCAACGCAAAGGCAGCCCAAGGTGCACACACATACCCTTGGAAAATAACCTCAGTGTTCTTGGTTTAATATTTATTGACAGAGGGAGAAAAAACACTATTCTCACTTGTCAGTACCTGACCTGGCAAACCATAACATAGCTAACACACTGAAAACAAAGACCTGAATTCAAAAGGAAAATAGGTGTAGATTTTTTTATCCATCCTGGGTGGGAAGAAGCCACACCAAGCATATCCTTCACTAAAACCCTCTGCAAACAGTGCTAGACAGCACTGGTTTGCCACTTAAGCAAACAAAGGCTCTTTTCAATGAAGAGGCACATCTTTGTTTCCTCAGATGGAAGAGCGCTTGCCATAGCACATGTAAATTTAACCTGGAAGTCTCAGTACAACGGTTGTTGACATCATGGGCAGCAAAGAAATACAAATCACTTCACAGTGAAGATTTAGCATCTTGAGAAACAGCAAAGGGGTGCTGTCATAATGCTAATGCTTTTTAAAATTTGAAATTGCTAAGGAACATATTGTTGGCTCAGCCTGGAGAGGAGGAGGCTGAGGGGAGACCTTATCGCTCTCTACAACTACCTGAAAGGAGGTTGCAGAGAGGCAGAGGTCGGTCTCCCAAGTCACAGGTGATAGGACAAGAGTAAATGGCCTCAAGTTGCGCCAGGGGAGGTTCAGAATAGATATTAGGAAAAATTTTCACACTGAAAGGGTTATTAAGCACTGGAATGGGCTGCCCAAGGAAGTGGTTGAGGCACCATCCCTGGAGGTATTTAAAAGATGGGTAGACATAGTGCTTAGTGACATTGTTTAGTGACAGTTTTTTATCAGGGTTAGCTTGATGGTTGGACTAGGTGATTTCAGTGAAATTCAGTGAAATCTTAAAGGTCCCTTCCAACCTAGAGAATTCTATAATTCTATGGTTCTCTTCTTCTTCTTCCCTTCAGCTCACACACTAAGAATCTCTCTACTTCACGCTAAGAATCTCTCTTCTGCAGGGTTCTACAAAGCATAAATCACTGGATTATTGGCACTGTCTGCAACTATGGAATACTGTTGGCGCTATGCTCTCAAGCTCCATTATGTGTCCTGATAGCACAGGAAAGAGAAAGAAATTGAAAAACTAAAGGAAAACCAAGCATAATACACCAACAAAGATGACCACAACAAATGGTACAATTTCTGAAAAGACTTGCCTTTACATTACCTTTCACCCCACTTCTTGAGCCCTTGATTAGCTTAATAGGCCAATGAAAACCCAAAGACTATATTGATGTTCATACTTTAAATCAAGACAATTTTGCATGTACATAGGCAGGCACTTTATTTTAAGTTGGCCCATAAAGAAAGAATGCATATATACCCCACTACAATGTACACTATGTATTTTTCTTCTCAACTGACACAAGGAAGAATTATTCATGCACTCCAGGTATCTTCACATTGAGATGAACTATGTGAGATCACCATTATGTAAACAACAGCAGGAGACAAACCTCCAATGTAAATGAATTTATGGAATCATTCATGTAAGAAAAGTCTTGGGATTTAATAACAGTCCAAACATATAGTGCAAGACAGACTCTGATAAGCACACTCACCTTCTATTTGACCTAAAAATTGAAAATTTAACAGGTTTCCACTCTTCCTCTGTGCTTTCCCCCAGTAACATGCACTGCTGCAGGACACTCTGCATGTCACATAACAACCAGACTGAATTCAAGCTTGCTTGTGGTATTATAAATCAAGATCAATACCACAGGCTTTTACGGTGGATATCTACTGGTGCACTGATTTGTAGGACAAGTATCTTTTGACTTGTTTGTCCCAGTATATTGCAAAACCATGGGAACAAAATTCATTCACAATAAAATTCATTTAATCGCGTGACTAAAAATAATACTTAGAAAGAATTCCAAAGTTACTTTTTTACTATGCTACATAACCCAAGCTGCTATGTTGAAATATTCAGACACCTGCAAAAATACTCACACACTCTACACTAGAAAGTTCACCTTAAAATAAAAAGCACATACTGGATTTCTTCTGAAATGCATAAACAATGACTTACTCATTCCAGGTAAACAAAGTGTAAATAACCTGAGAGATGTATACCAGAAAAAAAAGAAACTCAACAGTATTTCCATAGACTACAAGTTGAAACAAATTTAGTATTTAATCACTTGTCAGTAATTAAAATATCTCAATCAAACTAAAAGGATACATGAGTGATGCTTATTTAAGAAATAAAATTTTTAAAGCACAATAAAATCAGAAATAAATCATTACTGAATTATCTGAGGAAACTGAAAAGTTAGTGGACACAATAAAAGAAGTTACCAAAAAACCCGTAAGACCATGCACCAAACCCAAACCATGATTTATCACTAGAACAAAACCAGAGATGGTTAGAGAAGTACCTTTACGATAAAATCCTGAGGTAGAAAATACAGAAAGCAGCTGAGACATACATACAGTAAAGGATATGGGAAACAACTGTGTCTATTTGAATGTAATCTATGGTGAAGCCACTGCATAGGAAAAAAAAAAAAATCACCTGCACACAGACATGAAATTAAACCTGAGAAAGGCAGGAACTAGACTGCAGTCCTATCTCACAGAAGGACTGCAAGCATTCATACTGTTGTAGGTTATAAGTGCATTTTAAATTTATTTTTCGGTAATAAGACATTACTAGAGGACAAATTAGGAAAAAACATTCTAGGAAAAGAAAGCATGGATTTTAACTGTGAAGGTAAACAGCCACAGGAATATATTGTTGAAGAAAATTACTAATTCATAACACAGTATTAGCTGCTTAGAGGTTTTGGCTTTGCTGTCAATGAGACATGACTTAGCCTAACTGTACATTAGTGGGCTTGGTGTAATCACCAAATATTTGACCTTAGAGACGTGAAATAATCTCTCACAGAAGAGTGCAATTACTGGACAAAACTTTGACTTGTGGTAACATGGGAAGTGAGACTGAAGAGCAGCAGTGGGCTCTCTGAGCCTCAGAAACCACAGCTCAGTTCAAAGACAGGGGCTATGGCACTTTCAGAAAGAATAAAAAATAAGAGGAAAAATGTTCATGTCAGGAGACAATATGCACAGTTTAGGGAGTGCAGAAATAGCAAACTGTGTCTAGCGTCACCACTTTTAGACAGCTCTTATATATTCAGGATTTGACTTTAAAAATAATGGTAGGTACAGCTGCCAGTAAAAATCAGTGAGAGCCTTAACCACCAGGCAGTTCTGAGAACATCTTCATCATGGAGCAGATAACACAGGAAGAGCCTTCTCAGTGCAAAACTGTTTCCATCAAAGGTACAAATTGAAAGTCTCATGGGCTTCTGGTTGAGCAATCTGGAGATACTTAGCTCAGTTCAGACTAGTACTTCAAGATCTGCCTGAGCTATTACATTGTGCTAGTATAAAGTACATCTCCTGAACTGTACTAAGTAGTACAAGCCTGATCAAATCAGAAAAACAAATCATTAAAGATTGTAATTTTGTATGGAGTAGCAACTGACTTCCATTCATTAATGCAACAAACATCAGTCCAATACAGACTATGAAATCAATACTTTGTGGCTTCCTCAAGGAGAAAAAATTTGGGAGAAAAAAAAAAAGCACCAGTGAACCCATCAAGAAGGTTGTTTCTCTGCTTCTTACACAAGGGGCACTGCAAGAGAATACAGAGGTGTTTTCCACAAGGTGCAAGGACAGCAGCTGCAGCAAGAGCAAAAAAAACAACTACTGAAGATTTCAAGGGAAACATACGTGATTGAGTTTGTTACAACCCACATTTCTGTAGGTTTCCTCTACTATGTGAATTACATTATTTACTTTACGAACAAGCTATGGGGATAGTTTCACATAAGAAATGATATTTTTCCTTTATTATTAAAAGCTACTTCCTCAAAATCACCCCTGCTCGATAGTCAGTTTGTCCCTGATCAAATGACACAGCTCATTATTTTCCACACAAGCAGCAGCAATTTAGTGTTGAATTCATGCCTATCCTCTTGAAAACTTGCCAAACCCTTAAATACTGCAGACACCATTTGGGAATGAAGTATTTATTTCTTATTAACAGTTNCGCTTGCCATAGCACATGTAAATTTAACCTGGAAGTCTCAGTACAACAGTTGTTGACATCATGGGCAGCAAAGAAATACAAATCACTTCACAGTGAAGATTTAGCATCTTGAGAAACAGCAAAGGGGTGCTGTCATAATGCTAATGCTTTTTAAAATTTGAAATTGCTAAGGAACATCTTGTTGGCTCAGCCTGGAGAGGAGGAGGCTGAGGGGAGACCTTATCTACAACTACCTGAAAGGAGGTTGCAGAGAGGCAGAGGTCGGTCTCCCAAGTCACAGGTGATAGGACAAGAGTAAATGGCCTCAAGTTGCGCCAGGGGAGGTTCAGAATAGATATTAGGAAAAATTTTCACACTGAAAGGGTTATTAAGCACTGGAATGGGCTGCCCAAGGAAGTGGTTGAGGCACCATCCCTGGAGGTATTTAAAAGATGGGTAGACATAGTGCTTAGTGACATTGTTTAGTGACAGTTTTTTATCAGGGTTAGCTTGATGGTTGGACTAGGTGATTTCAGTGAAATTCAGTGAAATCTTAAAGGTCCCTTCCAACCTAGAGAATTCTATAATTCTATGGTTCTCTTCTTCTTCTTCCCTTCAGCTCACACACTAAGAATCTCTCTACTTCACGCTAAGAATCTCTCTTCTGCAGGGTTCTACAAAGCATAAATCACTGGATTATTGGCACTGTCTGCAACTATGGAATACTGTTGGCGCTATGCTCTCAAGCTCCATTATGTGTCCTGATAGCACAGGAAAGAGAAAGAAATTGAAAAACTAAAGGAAAACCAAGCATAATACACCAACAAAGATGACCACAACAAATGGTACAATTTCTGAAAAGACTTGCCTTTACATTACCTTTCACCCCACTTCTTGAGCCCTTGATTCGCTTAATAGGCCAATGAAAACCCAAAGACTATATTGATGTTCATACTTTAAATCAAGACAATTTTGCATGTACATAGGCAGGCACTTTATTTTAAGTTGGCCCATAAAGAAAGAATGCATATATACCCCACTACAATGTACACTATGTATTTTTCTTCTCAACTGACACAAGGAAGAATTATTCATGCACTCCAGGTATCTTCACATTGAGATGAACTATGTGAGATCACCATTATGTAAACAACAGCAGGAGACAAACCTCCAATGTAAATGAATTTATGGAATCATTCATGTAAGAAAAGTCTTGGGATTTAATAACAGTCCAAACATATAGTGCAAGACAGACTCTGATAAGCACACTCACCTTCTATTTGACCTAAAAATTGAAAATTGAACAGGTTTCCACTCTTCCTCTGTGCTTTCCCCCAGTAACATGCACTGCTGCAGGACACTCTGCACGTCACATAACAACCAGACTGAATTCAAGCTTGCTTGTGGTATTATAAATCAAGATCAATACCACAGGCTTTTACGGTGGATATCTACTGGTGCACTGATTTGTAGGACAAGTATCTTTTGACTTGTTTGTCCCAGTATATTGCAAAACCATGGGAACAAAATTCATTCACAATAAAATTCATTTAATCGCGTGACTAAAAATAATACTTAGAAAGAATTCCAAAGTTACTTTTTTACTATGCTACATAACCCAAGCTGCTATGTTGAAATATTCAGACACCCGCAAAAATACTCACACACTCTACACTAGAAAGTTCACCTTTAAATAAAAAGCACATACTGGATTTCTTCTGAAATGCATAAACAATGACTTACTCATTCCAGGTAAACAAAGTGTAAATAACCTGAGAGATGTATACCAGAAAAAAAAGAAACTCAACAGTATTTCCATAGACTACAAGTTGAAACGAATTTAGTATTTAATCACTTGTCAGTAATTAAAATATCTCAATCAAACTAAAAGAGTACATGAGTGATGCTTATTTAAGAAATAAAATTTTTAAAGCACAATAAAATCAGAAATAAATCATTACTGAATTATCTGAGGAAACTGAAAAGTTAGTGGACACAATAAAAGAAGTTACCAAAAAACCCGTAAGACCATGCACCAAACCCAAACCATGATTTATCACTAGAACAAAACCAGAGATGGTTAGAGAAGTACCTTTACGATAAAATCCTGAGGTAGAAAATACAGAAAGCAGCTGAGACATACATACAGTAAAGGATATGGGAAACAACTGTGTCTATTTGAATGTAATCTATGGTGAAGCCACTGCATAGGAAAAAAAAAAAAATCACCTGCACACAGACATGAAATTAAACCTGAGAAAGGCAGGAACTAGACTGCAGTCCTATCTCACAGAAGGACTGCAAGCATTCATACTGTTGTAGGTTATAAGTGCATTTTAAATTTATTTTTCGGTAATAAGACATNAAAAAAAATCACCTGCACACAGACATGAAATTAAACCTGAGAAAGGCAGGAACTAGACTGCAGTCCTATCTCACAGAAGGACTGCAAGCATTCATACTGTTGTAGGTTATAAGTGCATTTTAAATTTATTTTTCGGTAATAAGACATTACTAGAGGACAAATTAGGAAAAAACATTCTAGGAAAAGAAAGCATGGATTTTAACTGTGAAGGTAAACAGCCACAGGAATATATTGTTGAAGAAAATTACTAATTCATAACACAGTATTAGCTGCTTAGAGGTTTTGGCTTTGCTGTCAATGAGACATGACTTAGCCTAACTGTACATTAGTGGGCTTGGTGTAATCACCAAATATTTGACCTTAGAGACGTGAAATAATCTCTCACAGAAGAGTGCAATTACTGGACAAAACTTTGACTTGTGGTAACATGGGAAGTGAGACCGAAGAGCAGCAGTGGGCTCTCTGAGCCTCAGAAACCACAGCTCAGTTCAAAGACAGGGGCTATGGCACTTTCAGAAAGAATAAAAAATAAAAGGAAAAATGTTCATGTCAGGAGACAATATGCGCAGTTTAGGGAGTGTAGAAATAGCAAACTGTGTCTAGCATCACCACTTTTAGACAGCTCTTATATATTCAGGATTTGACTTTAAAAATAATGGTAGGTACAGCTGCCAGTAAAAATCAGTGAGAGCCTTAACCATCAGGCAGTTCTGAGAACATCTTCATCATGGAGCAGATACCACAGGAAGAGTCTTCTCAGTGCAAAACTGTTTCCATCAAAGGTACAAATTGAAAGTCTCATGGACTTCTGGTTGAGCAATCTGGAGATACTTAGCTCAGTTCAGACTAGTACTTCAAGATCTGCCTGAGCTATTACATTGTGCTAGTATAAAGTACATCTCCTGAACTGTACTAAGTAGTACAAGCCTGATCAAATCAGAAAAACAAATCATTAAAGATTGTAATTTTGTATGGAGTAGCAACTGACTTCCATTCATTAATGCAACAAACATCAGTCCAATATAGACTATGAAATCAATACTTTGTGGCTTCCTCAAGGAGAAAAAAATTGAGAGAAAAAAAAAAAGCACCAGTGAACCCATCAAGACGGTTGTTTCTCTGCTTCTTACACAAGGGGCACTGCAAGAGAATACAGAGGTGTTTTCCACAAGGTGCAAGGACAGCAGCTGCAGCAAGAGCAAAAAAAACAACTACTGAAGATTTCAAGGGAAACATACGTGATTGAGTTTGTTACAACCCACATTTCTGTAGGTTTCCTCTACTATGTGAATTACATTATTTACTTTACGAACAAGCTATGGGGATAGTTTCACATAAGAAATGATATTTTTCCTTTATTATTAAAAGCTACTTCCTCAAAATCACCCCTGCTCGATAGTCAGTTTGTCCCTGATCAAATGACACAGCTCATTATTTTCCACACAAGCAGCAGCAATTTAGTGTTGAATTCATGCCTATCCTCTTGAAAACTTGCCAAACCCTTAAATACTGCAGACACCATTTGGGAATGAAGTATTTATTTCTTATTAACAGTTATTGTTTAAATGGAGCACTAATGTAAATGCATCATTCTCCCTATTAGCCCAAGGTTGTGAGAAGTACATCTAGCAGGGGGAAGGAGAGCACTCACGATCCCTCAGGAACACACGCATCCCATTTACAACAAACGCACGGCCCAGTGGCTAATTAAAAAAAAAGAACTAGGGAACTCTCAGATTACCTTTATTATGTGTCCGTAATAAACCCAAAAGCTCAAAATGACAACAGCACCCTCAAGGCCAAAGTTGAAGACTTTCTGGTCGTATACTTATATCTTAATAATGAAAACTTGTATGCTTTTTCTTGCCCATAAATTTCACTGAAATAGTATTATGTTCTTTTCAGTATATACTGCTTTTGATAATGGAATGGAGGGGCTCTGAAGAATTTTAATCTTAACTCTTATATAAGGAAAAGGGTCTATTACCAAACTCTAAAAACATGCCTTTCTTAAAATCACAACTAAAAGGAAACCTAAATGCTTACAAATTTTCTTCCTGAAATTAACAGCATTTTTAGCTAACCTTCCATTTTTCAGTCCTCTCCCTCAGAATCTCCAGGCATTAAGTGGCATCACTGAAAGGTGAGAACTAGTGACCTCCCTTTTGGAACGTCAGAAGCCCAGAGATGCTCACCGCTTGATTACCACACAGTGCATCCTCATACTTACAGATGCTCTCAGTGCTCAGCTACCCACAAAAGCAGCTGTTGTTTTCTCTCTTCCCTAAATCTTTACAGGGGTGTTACAAACCATGTCTGCTGCCTGGTTGGAAAGCGAGCAGTAGCAGGCGCAACACTGGTTTCTTTGCTGCCTGAGGAAGTTCTCTGCATCGTCTATCTAATCTCAGATTGGGAGCTTCAAGAAGAGCCTGTATTGGAATATGTGACTGGGAGGCAGTTAGCTTATTATCATAATTCATTTTAAGCATATGGAACAGCAACAACTATTAATTTTTAGTTTTAATGGAATTCTTGTTTCTTATTCTTGTCAGATTCAAGACAGTAACCAACTTTTAATACTAATCAACTCAGCAACCTTTCACAGGGAAAAAAAAATCCACTTTACACTTCAACATATTCTTTACAAGAAGAATCAAATTTAAAATACCCATTCTGCTTTATTTAAAAAAAAATAAAAATTACAACTACCGGCATACAATATATATACATTTTATTTTTCTCCCCTACCTCAAAGATTTACTGTTTGAACACTAGAACTTGTTAATACTTCCCAGCACTCAGAGATGAGACGCTTATAATTGCTAAGCATCATTACTGCAAAACAAATCCAAAGAGGACGCAGAAGAGATTTTACTGCCCTACCAATAAAACATTTAGACTGTAAGCTTGTCTTCTACCCTGATTAAAGGGTGAGCACTTAGCGGTTAGCACTTAGTCCACCACAGACTGCCTGTCCCCTCGCAGCTCTGCACAACCCGCCACCTGTTCCATATTTGCTCTGCTCCCCTACATGTGCACAAAGGATGGGGTTTGAATCACTTCCCATCCTGCCAGTCCTCACAGTAGAAGCATGCCAGGGGATGGAGCTCTGCTACACTGGAAAATAGGTAGCCTGTGCAGCCATGAAAGATCACACCTTGTACATCCATAAGGCTACAGTGCCACCCACGACTATCTGATCACTGTTGTTGTTGACTTCTTAGGCTGTCCTGCCAAAAAGAGCCACACACCACAACTCTAGAAGGTTTCTTCAGCTACAACTCAACCACATCACACTCTCAAATTCATGACAGCAGCAACATTATGACGGGGAAAAGGAGGGGATCAGAAACTAGAGGCCAAACAAAACACATCAGTGCTCAGTCCATATCACTTTCCTTCAGGAATGTTGACCCTCACCCTCCACCCTGTTGGCTCCCTCCAGTGAGAAGGATCCAGTGCATCTGATTACCACAGACTGGATTTCTTTGCCCAGACAGCAGCAGCTGGCTGGGCAGGGCCACCCTGACCCTTTCCAGGCACCCCCCAGCAATGCTTCGTGGCCTTTCCAGCACCGAGCCCAGCCACACAAACCCCAGCCAGGATGCAAAGACAGAACCAAGGAGCAGTGGGTCCATGAGGAAAAAAAGATTTCAACCCAACGATGAAAATACAATATGCAAGTAGCAATGATTTGCATTCAGGTGCAAATGATAAGCACGTTTGACAATATTTCTAATTCCCCAAATGCCTTCCCCAGTAGCCACAATGAGAGACAGGCCGATGATGCTACAAAGGGTCAGGAAGCCCCCAGAATGCAGGCCACATGCAGCTGCAACTGTTTGGACCCACAACTATAAGAGACAGGAAATCTGCAGTTGAAAATCCTTCTATAAAACTACAAATTAAGAGCCACAAAAAGGGAAAAGCAGATGTGGAATGTGAAATCATAGAAAAAAAACTACACAAAGAATCACAGTTACTTCTCAAAGACTTTTTCTTTTTTCCTCCAAAAGTTGCCTCTGTTCCAAAGCTGGGTAACAGATTTAAAAAAAAAAAAAAAAGGGCAAATTTTTTTAAAATCAAAAACACTTCATTTTTTTTAATACTGAACCTTTTCTATAAGTCTAGAAAACAAAAGTTATTAAAATAGCTGCAAATACATCCAGTAATATTTTCAGTTGTGATTCACTGCCCTTTCAAGTACCAGAAGCAGCAATAAAAAGTTGCATACAACAATTCAAAACAAACAGAAATCAACACTTTCCCATGTAACATCCACTTAAGCTGCAGAACTCAGTTTGCTACCAAATTCAGCATCCCCAGGCCTGAGTCTAATTCCCCCAAGTCACAAATCACTACAGACTGACAGCACAGAGAAAGTACATTCTTGTCCTCTTCCCTTGTTGTTATTGACCACTACAGGAGATATAATACTGAGCTAAACGGAACCTTCAGTTATTTTTATGTCCTTATATAATCTATAGTAAATAAATAAATACAACACATAAAAGCACTGCAATTAAGGATAAAAGCAGTCCAACTTACTTCACTGTGAGCACTGCTGCAGAATACAGCAGAAAATACACAGATCTTTGAAACACACTACACTAGCAAGAAGTGAAGTCGTAGAATAGACTTCCTTTTGAGAGAGAAAGCACTATTTTAGCCTGGAATTTTTATTTCCTGAGTAAGGTAAACTTCTGACATTAAATCATAAATGAAAAGTGCAGTCCCACATAATTTCTTTTAACTACTCATTTTAAGGTATTCTTTGAATATTTTAAGACAACAGTAGGGAGAAGCATATATCCATGAATGTAATATAGGGCATAGCTGAAAAAGTTTTTTTTTTTAAATCTAAAAATTCTATAAACCAGTAAGAGAAACGGGATACAGCTTTTATTACTATTTTTACAATGTCTTTCCATCATCTGAAGTGAACCAAATACTTGGGCAATCTTATGTAAGGCATTTTAAACTGTGAGTCATCTGTAAGTATGCTCTTGCATACTAAATAAGCTGAAAACAGTTGGTACTTCATGCTGAGTGACATCCCTGTTTTGCTACAATCTTCAGATTCCATCTTTGTACGGTATTTCTGCTCATTTTAGAAACAGTGTATTACAGGTTGTATATCTTTGCTTCTGTTTGCCTTCCTTATTCGCCAGTGCAGATCTGCATTCAAATTTCAAGTGAAGCATTAAATAGAGGGAAAATGTTCTCACTTGGATTTAACCACAACCATAGAATCATCTTTCATTCTTCTTCCAACCCAGCAATACTTTGAGAAGACATCTCTGTAGTAATTAGACTAGGAAAAGAAAGACAGAAGATAGAGCTAGAAGAGCATTCTTTCACTGTACTGAAACAAAACCAGAAAATCTTGACCTATGCAAATCTTACTAAATGTATCTTCCACAAAGAAAAAAATCCATTGTGTTAAACCATCAAACGTTTTTCTTACTCAAGCTTCCAACTACAAATTCACTGCTTTACCAGAACACAAACCAAAAAACCTGTAAGATCTTACTCATTGCTTTTTCATTATTTGCATCTGTACAAACAAACCACAGTATGTAACAAACAAACAAAAAAAACAACTAAATTCTCGCTCTTTCCACAGAATAGACATTTTTAACAGAATAAACAGATTCTAAGAATTAATTATCCTCACTTAAAATACTTCATCCAAAATTTCCTACAATAATGGTAACAGACTGACACTCAGGAGGGAATCCAATAGCTAACTACAATTTAAGATTTTAGAGTGCAAATTAGAGTTTAAATTATGCCAGCATTAAGGACCCTTCTTTCTCACAGTATCTGTCTTCATGAATAAGGATGGTCATACTCTTTCATAGCAAATTACAGTGTGCTCCTCATCCAGAGGGTATCTTGTATTTACATAATACAGTTGAAAAGAAATAACATTTAATAAAGCTCACTTCTAAGCACAAATAAAAACTGCATTGACCACCTATAATATTAGCACATATGCAACACAGAATGATAAAATAAATCAATGTACATGAAACAAAACACATTTTTAGGTGCACAGAAGGAACAAACATAAGAGTCAAGAATTACCTTCAAAGTCAACTTGCATCTCCTTGAAAAAAATTGCTGAGAATTCCTATATTTATTCAATTCTAATTCCAACTTCTTTTTTAAGCACTTGAGGAAATTCTATCTTAGGCAATGCACTACAAATCAGAGCCTAGCTAGCCTAGCTTCCTACTTCTAATTGACATTAAGAATCATTTGGAATCAAAACAAATAATGTGTGGTTAGTACATCCATAGAGATTATACAAATGCCAGACTTCCCTTCAGGTTTTGCCACACATGGCTGCAGCAGACTTACAGCTTATCCATTAACACTTGAAACTTAGGACAGCTAATGGACAAATTAGTTGCTCTTTCTTATTCACTTTTAACAAAGCACTCTACTCAAATACTATTTGTTGTGAGGATGTGTACGCTCCCACACAACTCAGTAAAAGAAGACAACACTTTCAAGTTTCCAGCTTTATGGTTATTACTTGGCTATACAGTTACTCAGAATAATTGTTCTGTCTGCCCTGCCGTTTTCTCCTTTAAGAATGGCTTCTCAAAAAGAACCTCTTCCCAGGTTTTTATTATGATATGCCATGAACACAGGAACCATACCATATACTACTTAAACATTACCAGTACAGACCAAGCACAGTTTAAAATCAACCAGACAACCAGAATTTGGAATTTCCAATTCAGTAACTGTGATTTTTTTTCCAACTATGCTATAATAAGCAGTACTATACATTTTGTACAGACTTCTTCACATATTTCTGATAACGACCATCAAATAAGTTGCAAATAAAGTCACCTCGTTTTGTCCAGTCTTCTGTCCTTTAGGCCTTGAATCTATGCACCAACTTCCAGTATCCTCCCACATAACGTCCATATTATATGTCCTCATCTTCAATAGCATAGCTCTCCAAGTCTCTGTATTTTAAGTCATCAGAGGAGCCCAGACTGGACCCCAACTCACCCTCTGTATCCCTGGGCACACCACTTCGTTTCCCTCATCCCATGGATGGATGTTTCTCCATCTTGCCTATGTGGAGTCCGTGCTCTTTCAGGCAGGAACTGTGACTCACTGCACTTTTGTACTGCAGAATAGGGGCACCCTCGCCTCAGCTGAGCCCTTCAGGCACTATGTAATACAATCAATGATAATAATTATTTTTGTCCCTTGTTTCCTCTTGTATCCAACAGCTGTGATCTTTCTTCTACTGACTGAATACACATTGTAGCTCTTCAGGTTTTATTTCAGTAGCAAAGATACCCATTCCTCCCCTCTCCTCAGACCTACAAAGTCTTCATAGAAAGACACAGTGTTTGGTTTTCTTTCTTCAAATTCCACCCCAAACCTCATTTCCTTCGTGTATACTTTCATTACCAATCACCTTACACTATTTCACACCCCTAAGTTAAGGAAGAGCTAAATACAAGTGTTTCAGAATTAAAATACAAATGATACATATGGAAAATACAATTTTCCATGTAGATATTATCTACTATCAAACAAAAGGGTGACAAGAAGTACCAGTCTATAGACAGAGCAGATCCTTCACTACAGACTGGGACCTCTAACAATGATTTAAATTATTTCAGTAGATTCCTATTCACATTACACAAAGGAAAACGGTCAGAAAAACATTCATGTACTTTGATTCATACTCGTACACACACACAAGCAGTCAAGAGTCCAACAAAACAGGAGCTCTTTTAGCGACATAGACCTCAAATCAAAATTATTTTCTGCCAGCACCACTCATCAACAGTTTCTTTGCGTCAGTCACTTATACATTGCAGCACCTATTGCTGCATGGAAAACACGAGTCTTTACCATGTAACCACCCCTAACATGACTTAAGAACTTCCATTAGGGGTGCCTCTCACAGAGCTGAGATGTGAATGTGGAGAAATCACAAGCAATTTGTGCCATTTTAAGCAAGTACAGACACTATACTTCAAGCAAAACTAAGTCAAATTTGGGCTAAACCACAGGGAGGTTATCTACATTAGCACATCACATCACTACCTCTTGGTTGCTATCACCAGGGCAGCACCACATAGAAACAATAAAACATCAAAACATCAAGATGTTAATGTTTTAGTATCATGTCTAGCACTGAAACAGTGCCAAAAACAGCCAGATGTGTTTTAACTTGACTGACAGTTTAGGGACCCCATCTTTAGTCAGGAAACACTGATAAAAGAATTCCTTTGGTTTAGAGACCAAACTGTAAAACTTCCCTGTGGCATGTTAAATTGTGACAGCTCATGAGCTGGAATTAACACCGGAGGAAAACTCAGCTTTGCAAATGCAAAGTGATGCAATATTTCTGTCCAACTACCTAAAGACTCCAAATATTTCTTTGCAAAAAGCTCTTCAACTGTTTTTTCCTCTCAAATCAAAGCTGACTTTAACACTTCAAGTTTTATATCTTCTTATTTACAGAGATTCCCAAAATTCCTCTTCTTGTTCATTGTGGCCATCAAATTAATTGTGCTTTTTTATCACTCTGACAGTGATAAAGGATTTTACATACAATAAAATCTAAAGGATCGTATTCATATAACATTTTTCCCCTCACATTGAGCTCTCCTCTGAAGTTATTTATATAGCAGTTAAATACTGTTCTTAAAAAACTATTCTCTTTAAATTTAAAGGATCATAATACAGCTTCATGCTCTCTATGAAGAATGAGCACTAGACTAGAAGAGGAAAAAAAATAGTGGAAAAAAAGAAGTGTCTTTTAACATTAGAATTCCCAAATAAGTTTGAAGGTAGCTTCCCAATGAAAAATTAATTTTAGTATTTCTTTCTCATGTTGTTTCTGGAAAAGTAAACAAGTGTGCCTCAAATGGTTTTGTAATTCACTGTCCAATGTCCAAAGTTGGAATAAGGGAGATTTTGACTGACTGAATTTGATTTCAGATCTTACAAGAGTATTCTAACCACTGACCACTTTAAATCTGAATGTGAATAAGTTTTCTTTATGAAGTTCTTCTAAAAGGGTACTTCTACTCATTATGGAAAAATCCTGCAGTCATGGTATATAGTATAGTTCATTCTGTCATAGACAGTTTGCGCTGTCTTGCCTGGACCAGCACATGTTCTAAAACTATTAACAAGCCCTGAGGTGGAACAGGTTGAACTCAAGAAATCACTTTTTTAAACTCTCTAGTAGACAGACACTGGAATAAATTGCCCTCAGATGCTGTGGACTCTGCATCCGTGGAGAAGTTGAAAAGCTAGATGGACCAGATGATCTCGAGAGGTCCCTTCCAACCTCAGTGATTCTGTGAGAAATTCAAAAAAGTGCCAAATATTGCATTAATAATAATTTAGCTATTCAGATGGTATTAATCACCAAGAACCCCTCGGTTCAATTAAAACACCTGCTCAGTGCCCAGAAGCAGCCAAAATCAGCAGGAGAACAATGATGGTTATAATTAATTTGGACATTATATTTTTGATCATTCAGTCTCCAGGCAATTTACAGTGAGAGGAATGCAACTTCATCTTCAAATTTTAAATTGAAATCTGGGTATGATAACACACACTGATTCACATTTTAGCAAACCCAGTCTTAGCAACAGAAGATACAGTGATTATGTGTCTTCAGTTTAGCTGAGAATTCTTCTATACCTAAAGAGAGATCTGAGGGTTGTTTTATTTTCCAACAATATTGTACTTAAGCTTCCTCTTCAGAGGATGAGCATCCAGAAATCAGAAACTATATCTCCTTAGCCAATGTGCTGTCAACTAGACCACGCTCTCTCCCGATCAATAAAAACATATTTTGTGATAGGACCCTCATTATCTTCACTCAGTCACCAATAGAAGTGCTTTCTACAGCAAATCTTAACTGAATATCAGGATAGAGGGTCAAGAATTAATCAAAGATTAAACTGATTAAATATTTCAAAGATCCCAAATTCCTTAGTCAACAAGTAGCCTGAATCCACAAGACTCATTCCACAGTTGATCAACACAGCCTCCCTATAGCTAAACAAAGTACTACTTAATTTTTCAGAGTTGCCTGGACTCCACTGTCCTGCAAGCCCTCCCATCAGACTTCATTTCACCTGATCCAAAGGAAAAGCTAAACCAGAGAGAAAAAATGAGCACCAGAGTATATGCTGTTTAAAAATCAAACCATATTCAAGTGAAATGGTTAGAAGCAGTCATAAATCATTACATTTCTCCTGTTTTACAATTCTCTTCCAGGGAAAGGAAAAAAAGAAAAACACAAACCCAAAACCTTTTCATTCTTCATCTTGCAAACTCCAAGACTAAGAAATTATCTGATTCATCTCTCTGTTTAGCCTGGTTTGTCAACAAAACCATGCCAGCTGAGCTGTGCAGCTAATGCACTGAAATGTACCAGAACAATGCAACAGTATTTCTAATGCCTGAAGTCTGAAGAACAGGAAAAAAAAAAAGAAAGGAAAAAAAATGGGCATAAGAAAAAAAACAAAAAGAGGTCATGAAAACCTTTCAAGAGGCTCAGTGGTCTGATAGTTCCGTTAAGCAACCTTTGTAATCCATAAGAAAAGCCTTCAATTTAAAATAATACTGGAGAGGAGGGTTCCACATATGAAGCTGCGCCAGTTTCACAGATGTCCTGTTGACTAATCGGGTGGGAATGATACTTCTATAAGCTAATCTTTAATAATACTCTGTTTGACCCCTGGATCATCTCCAAATCCCATAACTGCAGCTTCTCTGAACCTCCAGAGTCAGTTTATGAGCATCACATTGCGATTCATCAATTACAATGATATTTTCAATTGACACATCCCTGAATTTCAAAAGATCATGATGGGCTTTGTGCATGTTTCAGCTACAAAGGCTTCCTCTCTGCAATTATTAATGTTCTGCAGCATTGGACTAATCACGATGCACTAGTTTTTGTATTCAGTTTGTCTCTACTACTTGTTAAATACTGTCTGAGCGTACAGCATGTAAAAATCCAATCCTTGGAACAGATAACTGAATCTGAAAATACAACACACAACCAACAGCTAAGAGAGCTAGCAATCCTCTTTAGATATGATATTAAAAGAACGCTATTGGAATAGCAGAAGTTACACAACCAAAGTCTAGTGAGTTCTAACACTGCTGGCTAATCTTACTTTCTCATTTAAATTCTCTTACACATCCGATGAAAGAAATAGTCTTTGGTCACCAGGAGGTGGGTACGAACTCAAAATCTTTTGTCAGCACTGAAGTAAAAGGCTCATTTTTTCCAGCTGAACCTGCCAAAAAAATTGTCAGATACAATGACAGAACTGCCTTCCATAGACCAGAGGACTTGATGAGAGAAACACAACACGTTGCAGACCAACTTTCTCTTGCTGCTGAGAAGTTTGAAGCTAGTGCAGTGAAAAGCCAACAAGGAATGAATTTCTCCTGGAAGTCAGCTCCAAACCTGGGTAGGCCAATTACGGTCTGTTTTCTGTCTTGCAAGATTGAGTGGGGTGATGGAAATCTCTTCTGCAACAATGTTTCCCTCATCTCATAATGAGTGGAAGAAGTGCATGCTTTGGACTACCTTCCAGACCAGAAGTATCCAAAGTCCACCCAAATTTAACCCACACATTACTACAGCTTTCAGCAACACATGTCCAGTCTTAAATAATGTATTTATTTATGATTTCACTATATCGTACCTCTTTACTGAGGAATGCAAATTACAGACTAGAGCTTGCTTTCTACCTTGGGGGGATGGAGGGGAAGGGGAACCCAAACAATTTGGGTTTGGATACAGAAAAAGAAAATACAGGACACAGGACAAAGAAAAGGTATGGCTCCTGGTTGTCTAAATAAAAAAAGCAAAAGTTCACTGCAGGAAAACACACGCCCCCCCCCCCCAAAAAAAAAAAAAACCAAACACAAGAATCTTAGAAAACTGAAAGTATTAAATAATACATAAAACCAGTTTCCATCTCCCCTATAATAAATATTACAATATCAAAATAATTCTTTATCCATAGTCAAAGAAAAAAGTGTGATAAACTGTATTTTTTTTAAATCATAGATCTACAATGAGTTTAAGATTTTTTCAATGCTCTCATCTCTTCAGGATATAAAATCTTTTATATGAATGTTTCATTTTAAAAGAATACTAAATCCAAATCAAGAAACATATTAACCTTTACTTCAGCAAGATTTGGACCAAAATTTAAAAAAAAACGTATATCAGTAGGTCAGTTTTAAAAGAGGGCAACAGGTTGTTTATACATTTTTCCATTTTTTTCAACTTTATCTTCAAGACAAAAGACTACCATTTAGGGCTCACCCCTCCAGTCTTAATAAAGAAATATACGTGTTTTTGAAAGAATTTAAAGTTTGGAAATTTTTTTCAACTCCAGAAATGTGTTGGTTTAGACACACAAAAAAAAACCCATACATAAATCCTTACATGGTCAATAACCACTATGAATCAGCAACAAGAAAAACAGAAAAGCAAATGTATATTTTCTCTGATCAAAATTAACTCCTGTGTTTAAGAAAAAAAAAAAAAACAAGTGCTATACAGCATTTTAAATAAACACAGTCATGAGATCATGCTAACATTTGTGATAACCCATTTCCAGTAACACAGAAGTCTCTGGACAAGACAAGTGGAAAGCAGTGACTACTGTAGAATAAAACATATGCAAGGGTGCACAGAAGATTTGGTCCTGCGTATGGAAAATCCAGTAAGTATGAAGAGAAACTTACAGACCATTTTAGTAGGAAATAAGCCGGAAGAGGACTGTTACCAGACACTGTCATGCAAATCACGTGTAACCAAAAATTGGTTGAAGAGCTTTCCACTTAAGGCTTTTGGTTTTACTGTAAAGCCAGGAGCTGTAGTGCTAGACTAGGCAGAGTAGAAAAATGCAAGTAGAAGGTAAAGACCTGAATACTCCTTTGCCTGTATGTTTTCTCATTATATATTCTGTTGCATTCCATGTAAAGGCAAATTATTCTGATGAACTCAGAAAACTAGCAGACCTATTTTACTATTTACCTGCTCTCTATAATGAGCCTGAAAGTGTGCATAATTTCCAATATTTCACTATTGCTACAGTTAACACATGAGACTGAAAAACACTGCACAGTGAGTGCTCAGTTCCATGAAGTGCTGGTATTTCTAATACAGGCTTAAGTGCAGCTTGCAGACACCAAATAAAACCACAGGAGAGTTTAAGATATTTCAGAAATTTTGCGACAAGATAGTTTCTTACCTTGAAGTATAATTGAAACTTTCTTCAATAACTAAGCAAAAGCAATTGTACTCACCTAAAAGTAAAAGCTTCAAGACAAGACAGATCTCCCAATCTTGTAATACAGACCAAGAAAAAAGATTTTTTTAAAAAAAAGATATAAAGAAAAATATAACACAACAAGAGTAAAAGAAATAAATGGGGAAAATAAGTGGTTTGTACTTATCAAGCACCTAAAAAGCAGTAATTCCCCACAACATACATAACTTCCTGAGTGAATGAAAGAGTACACATAATCTCAAATCCAAATTAGAGTAGACTTTAGGATCCATCATTGACATAGTAAAATTTATACTCAACACAGCAAAAGCACACTTAACACAAATTACAAATGCTACTCTGCAAGAACGACATTTAGCTTCTTAACAAAGACTTCAGAGAGATTTGCAGAAAAAGAAAAAACTAGCTTTCTTCTCAGAAAAGAGGAACATAAAACAGATTATTACCTTTGCTGATTTGGACAAGACGGTACATCTATGTTGGCAACATTGTAACAGTTTACAATAATTAGATGTAAATATTTTTAAGGACAGTTAGCAATGCATACACATTTTTAAAGTAATTGTGCAAAACCCAGGTCACACACTTCTGGTGCATGAGCAAGACAAATATTAATTGTGCTTAAAATGGCAGGCAAGGATATGCATTCAACGCATTTGGGCCATTACCTACAACAACGCAGAATGCTATTAGTGTATGATTCAGCTCAAGTTAAAATCTAGAGGAGGTTTGACATTAACATCAGTGCAAACAGAACCAGACTTGTAAGAAGACATACATAGCCATATAGACACCCTGCAGTCACGGCCTAGCAAATAGATTCCTAAAACCTATAACAGATGCAGAGCAGATTATTCTACTAGATATTATACTAAAGTTAATTAATTTACATTCTCATTGCAATATAATTTAAGCGATAGGTAAGAGAGACAGGTTTTTACATGAAGCAGCCTTTGTAATACAGAATTTGTTTTTAGACTTCTGGCAAAAAAAAAAATTGTACTGTATTTTCTTCTATCCTTTTGCTATTAAAATAACCTTTAACAAGGTTATTTATTATATTATTATTATACCAACCTTCTTGTTTTATGTATTTCTTTCATTAAAACAATTTCTTCCTCAAGCAGAGAAAATGAAATCCAGGTAGAAATTTTGAAATAAATATAAGGATTTTCTTCAGCTCATTACTCTGTTTAAAGATATACAAGAAGGCTACAAACCTATTTCACTCACAGAACTCCTTGTTTCTCTGCCACTCCCAATGAAACATATTACTAGGGTACAACCACTAATAATAATAAACCGTAACTTTTGAATAAGAACTTACTACAACAAAGTGCGCTTCCCAAGCTCTAGATGTGGTTCCAATTGTCAAACTGTAATTCTGTAACAGACATAAATCATCATAAAAAACCTCACTTATCAACAGGAAGTCACATAGGTACATAAAGAAGAAGTAACTTTGTTAGCATTCTCACTCCCACACAGTTCACTACCCAATTCAACTCATTCCTTCATTGAATGGATGTTCTGACCCATGTTAGTTTTTTTCTGTTAGTAAATCAAAAAGCGCAGCAATGCTTCCTATGTAAACAGAATTGCAAACGCCATGCATGGAAACAAATCTCCCCCATCAAGTTCTGAAGGTTGAGCATCTCTCACACACTATATTAATTGGATTACTTTACAGGATTAAAGCTCCAGAAAACTGATACAGTAACGCTCACCTAGAGGTTTTCTCAGAGTCAGCAGAACGTTCCTCTGCACAGAGGGCCAGAGTAAACAATTCCTTATGTCAGGCACAGGACTTCTGCAGAGAGGTGATTTACCAAGCCAAAGGGGCAACCCCCAAAACAAATTGGTTTGGAAGGGAAGAATATTGTCACTGATTAGCTTTTTGTCACTTTAAACTTTGCAGCTGTCAAGTAAAAAATAAACTGTAGAACAGAAAGCAGAATAAAAAAAAAAATGGGGATGAAACAGAAAGTGTCTAATTCTGCTTCACTAATGGATTTATAGTATAAGGAAAGGAGAAATTCAGAGACTTCAGCTGCAATTGCAGCTGACATACAAATTATAAGCTAGAATTCAACTAGAAATCTCAAAATAATAAAAAAAAAGAGCAGTACATTACTTCTGACAATCAGAATACAGTAATGCCTGTAATATTATCACTGAAATATGTCAGCATTGCGGCTTGATATAACTTTAAACCACATTTATTTAATTTTCAGTAGATTAAGACAGGTATCCCTTAATCAGAAGGAAAAAAAATACCTACAATCTCAGTTGGCTGTAGTAAGTAAACAGGTGTAAATATTTCAGTATTTAAAAATGCAGATGTACAGGTTTTATTGAATTGAGCCACACACTTCCCCTAGAGAAAGATACATCCATTCACCTTTAGGAACATGAAAATCTAATTCTCACTACCTAATTACTCATTTTCCTCCTCCCACTCCATTGCAAATGGAAGTGTTTCTTTTTGTGTCTAGTTATATTACACTTTCTAAGCAAAAGCATCTTTTTTGTTTTGGAGAAAAGCCAGGCAATATGCTATGCCTATGACAAAGCTCACCTATGAGGTTTGACAACCCTCCCTCCTACATTCCATCGCTCTCCCTTTCTAGACAAGTTCTGTTTATTTGAAATTAGGGATTTTGGACACCTTCAGCTCAATGAGCTAAACTTTCCAGAGGACAAGCATGCAACGGAAAAGGAGAAGGAAAATACAGACTAATCACACATCAATATAAACGACGCCGAGAAGCACATATACTGGAAGTTCTCATGATGACCTCTCTCCTACTCAGTAAGTTTGATGTGATAGTTTTAACACACTTATTTTCTTGTTCTGAGAGAGGAAAAAGAAAAAAAAAAAAAAAAAAAACCTTGACCTTACCCTTTGTCAGAATCAAGAGAGAAATTAAGAAAAAAGAAAAAAAGAAAGAAAAATTAGAAAAATTCCAAATTTAAGAGCCCCCCTCCAGGAATATATTCTTCTACCAATTCGAATGAATGCTTATGTACATAACTAAAAACAACAGCAAGTTCTGCCACAGGCTTAGGTTGAAGTTGTGTCTGACTTTAAATTAGGAAAAGCAATCAAGCCCAATACCAAAAAGACAGGGATCTCAGCAGTTCTGACAAGAAAGAGAGAGAGAAATAAACGAATAGTTTTGGACTCAGAGGTTGAGTGTCCAAAGAAAAGCAACTTCAAATGAACCAGAAGATAGAGTACAGAAAAATTACAGTACTCTTCTTGTATGAGATACTGCTAACAGATTTCAGAAATGGACTTGGAGGCATAACATTGCAAGTAATGTTCTGAAACTATCCAAAACACAACAAATCTTCTACAACACTTCAGGAACCTTCTCATACCAAACCAGGGTTTATTTATAGGGTGTTTCTACAAGAACCCTGGTCAGCTCAAAATGCAGATCAGGCCTTCACTGACGAATTATTCTGCAATTCTTTCTATTGTAAGCTTTAAGGTTCTTCTTCCATCAAAATGCCAGTATCAAAAGTAGTTCCTTTTAAAATGCATATACACTACATTAGAGATATTAAAAGTGATTCAGGAGTAAATAATGGCTGAAATACCTGACCAAGCAGTCAGACTACCATGCTAAGACCTACTCAAAAACATCTTAGCATGTGAATCAGTAATTCACAAGCCTACCCTACAGAAATTCAGACAACAGTGACAGAACACCTATGGCATTTCAGATATTTTCTTGGTTTACCTATGTAGCTATCAACCTCCTGCAATTACTAAATACTAGACTAGTGCTCTTTTGCTCACAAGCTTTTTAAAGGACTTGCTGCAGAATTCTAAGACTAGAAGAAATTAGCCAGATTCTTACGTACACAACAATAAATGCAACTCTTATCTGGGTTATCCCTACTATTCTACCATCGTGTTTAGGTCTGTGATGGTATTGCTTCATGGGTTCTTTGCCTCAACAGTCGCACTCCAGCAACATTATTAACATTTTTGGTGCTGAAAATTCATTCAGTGTTATTTGCACAGCCTTTGATCTCTATCAGTTCCTTCATTAGAAGGGTTAGATCTCTTCAGCCACACCTGCTATGATAGTTCTCAAAAATGAACCATTTCATGTCGGCATGAACGCAATACTGCGGTTCCTTCAGTTGTCTGCTGGTACATGTCAAATCATGAGACAAGTCTTTGCTTTTCTTAAGCACCAAGTAGGGCGGGAAAAAAAAACCAAGCCCCACATTTATTTAATACAAGCTTTTATAAGAAGTTTAATCCAACTCTTTAGTAATGAAAGGCTATTAAATTACCTCTAACACTAGAGGAAAGGTTCTCTCCATCTCCATTTCACTCTTACCAAGTATTTCCCTGCACCACATATTGTGAATTTTTTTAACTATTCTGTTGCATGGAAAAGGGGATATGCTTTCCATCTCCCTGGTACTCATAACAAGACCATGTAAATGCACATAATTGTCTATGCATTGGCATTGAAAAGTCTACTCCACAAAAGCGCAGAAAACAGTCAAAAATATAAAGTCACATGATTGACGCTTACTTTCAGTCTAAACCTCTGTGATAGAACCCCACAGCATTCTCATAACTGTTACAGGGCTAAAGGATTCTTACCCATCTGTACAGGTATTTAGGTGGCTACTGTCACCATTGGAACCAAATGCTTTATCAAAGACTGCTTCAAGGTGAAGGTCATGTGTCCATACAGAGAAGTTTAATCACCTAGCTTGTTCTTAGCATGCCTGTGCTAGTTCTAATTAAATTATTCCACTTTGTAACTAGAAAATAACCACACCATAGGTGATTTTCAAATGTTTATCAGCATGGCTACATTCCTGATGTACAATAAGGATCAGTTACAAGTAAATGAATCCATCTATCCAGTAGTTTACTGAGTCCCAAGCAGATCTATCCAATTACCTAGGCTAACTTTGAATACTCTTCAAATTCCTTTAATTCCTCCACCTAAATTGCCATATAAGGTATTCTACTTGGCTGTCACAGGAATGGAAAATGTTCATCCAAGAGAAATTATATGGCATATCCACCATACCTTCCTCTTTCCCCTTTCTCCTTTGATGAAACCAAAGAATGCATCCCACACAAAGCCCAGCTAGTTGCTGTTTTTCCAGCTTTGCCTGGTTTGAAAGGAAGAAATATAGCTGTAAGAGACAGCTGTTTCTGGCTTGATTCCACTAATACAACTCCACTTTATGGCAATCCCCAGGAAAACTCACAGCCAGCCAATGCAGATTTTGGGTTGCTTCCTTCCATCATTCCTTTGAAAGATGGATTTAAGCAGGGACATTCTTCAAATTCAGTGCACTCAGTTTTCACAGCAGGATTCCAAAGAAATTTTCACAGAGGTAGACAGGCCCTCTGCCTCTTGTGCAGGACAATGCCAGTGTTCAGCATTTGGATCTGCTAGCTAATATCCATCAGATCTTATTTCCCCACAATAAAGTACAAACCAATCAGGTAACAGAAGTATGTTGTTACACAGCACTAATTATTCTGAAATCCTCCAGGAAGCTGCCTCATAAAATGTAATGATCTTGTTAACCCCTCTCTGTAGTCCTACAGTGTTCAGAATATGAACAAAACCTAATGAAAACAAACAAACAAAAAAAACAAAACCACAAACCTGTCCTGCACTAAAAAGTCTCACATGTTAGAAATTACCTGATCCATGCATCTAACAGAACTTTTGTCAAAGTCCCTCTGGGAAGTCTACTCTAGGTAATCTATTCTATTTCCAATTTTCTTCAAGCACATGGTAATTATAAGGAAGTCACTCCTGACTACGATAAACATTGAAAGAGTGAACCCATCTCTTCATTTGAAATTCAGTGCAGCTGCTAGTGCGAGTGCTCCTATAAATACATTAACATTACTGTAAAACTGACCATTATAACATTACATTAACAGAAATTGCAACTGTCAAATAAGTTAATACAGCTCATGTTGTGACACCTCAACTGTCGTATCTCTCACTTTCCAAACAGTAGGCACATAGATACTAGTTTGTTTTTATTAAGCAATTCTGGGAAGCTAAGCAAAGCTTCTATTAAATTACAGTACATGCCTCAAACATACACCTGTTCAAATCTATAGCTGAGTAACATATATCATCTGGCTCTAGCAGCAGCAACATACTTGCACCTGACAAGTTACACCACCATTATTATGTAAAAAATTACAAAGAAAAGCAAGAGTTCTTTCATAAGTGAATACATAATTAGTTAATGAATCTCACACTTATTAATAAGGGAGCACAGCATAAAACTACACTGCAGTAAAAGCACAAGGGACTTTGCTAGCCTTCATTAGGAAACTGGGGTGACCTTTTTTGTGATGATGTTGCAGGCAGCATCTGCCCTGAAGCTGCTCTATTTGTTACAATGAGAACAGAGAAATACCACTGCTGTACCCCTGATGGGCACACAGCATCGTGGTAAACTCTGCATTGCTGTGGTTGCACTTAAAATGCTTAAATTGTTATATAAACTAGTTCCTTTATGCCCTTTCTCATTTACTGAGATGCATCAGGCAACAGGCAGCATCTTCCAGAGGCCTTTCATTCCCAGAGTAGCACAGACAACACAGCCAGACGTGGCTCAAGTGCAGTACACTTGAAAAACACAGTATAAGTCTTCAGCAGAATACAGACTAGAGACAGAAAAATATGCCAGGCTATCGTTACTTTCCTACTGGGAGAAATTCCAGGGTATAATTATTGACACAGTTATACCAGTTGAAGTGCTCTGTTTTCACTTCCACCTGACCGCAGTTAAGGTTTAAAAATGGGTGTTTTCAAGCTGTCTGAAGGACAAAGTAACAGGATTCACATTTCATCTTTCATTAAAAGAAACTCTTACGTTTCTATCATTTTATTTGCCACATTCTATAAAAGTGTCTATTAAAGCTTCTTCATCTAAATGAGAAAAAGTAACGACAAATCCTAGGACTAGAGTCTGCTCTGGCTTTTACTTTTCCAGTCATTTTACTGGTTTTGGGGTGGGTTTTTTCATTTTTTATTTCTTGTTTTTCAGGAAAATCATACCCTCTTCCTCGTACTTCAGAGTAACATTAATATTATGTCAAGAATTCATGTTATGAATGCAAGTAGATTCCAACAAAGGAAAACTTAGACCAAATGAAATAGCCATCTGTACAATGCATATGCATGAATTTGGACAAAATATAAGAAAATCAGGGTGTTCAGATTATGTAATTTGTTAACTACTGCCTCTATTACCTACACTCAGTGTTCTAGTAAAAAATTCAAATGAAGTAGCTCTATCAAGGCAGAAATCAGCTTCTGACAGGTTTTTTTTCATGCCAATAAGAAGTTCCCACTTAAGAGATAGAGAACTTTCCTTACAAGAGACGAGACCACTTTCATTCAGTGATGAAGCCTAGAACAGTATTAGCAGGAAACCATTACCCACTCAACCTTAGAAATTACTTGTATTAAGAATTTATTCTTTTGAGGAACCATCCACTTGCAATCAATATCAAAATTCTGAATTAAAAATTCTTACATAAAAAACTTCTGCATAGCCTTTGCAAGTAAGTATTTGCTAATGAGTAAAGAGATATTGCTCTTTTTGTGCATAAATTAAGGGAAAAAAAAGTTATAGTTACAATATAGAAAATCCATTCCCGACTTCTTCCATTAATCATTATTAAAATTGCAACAACCACAGTAAGAGAAATTAAAATTCTTCCCTTCATCCTGATAAAACATGTTCACTTTACAGTTCAAAGGTTATTTATGTACCAGTATCATGACACCAAACAAAACAAACTTACGTCACTTAAGTTTTATTAGGAAGTATAGGAATATATGTGCAGTTTCTGACTTTTCTTTTATCATCCACACAAAGCCAAGTCTACTTTGTCGTTCAATTCAGGAAATTTAAAGAAAAGCCTAGGTGTAATTCAGAAAACAAAACCAGAACTAGCTCGGAGTTTTAAATGAAGCACCAATAAGTATAAAAATCAGAAGAAAAAGATCTCTGTATTTTCAGTTTAATTAACATACTTCCTGAATGCAGCCCACTGTCAGCATTTCCCCAAACAGTCACTTGCCTATCTTTTACCTTGATTCAGAGAAATACTTCAACACATCCTGTGTGAGAAAGACTGGTGTATTTTCCTGAATCACAATGATCCTGTGCACTTTCCACACAGCTATGTAACAGGAAACTCACCTTTACAACACGCCTGTAATAATGCAGCATTCAAGTAGAGAAGTGAAAGGCAGGCATAGCTCTTGAGACCATTCTAAATCTTGGGTCAGAAATTAACTAGAATTCTCTTTACAGACTGTAACATATATTTTCCTCAGACTTTCACAATGCTAAAGAGCACCATGCATCAAAACATCCTCAGACATTGAAAGGAAAAGCAACTCTCTGTCTCAGAACATTAGTCAACCAACTCACAGGGCAAGCAAGAAACTTCCCTGGTGAACCAACTATTTGCTACAGAGCTTCCTCAGCCTCCTTCTCACACATCCGATAAAGACAACTTCCAGATGCAAAACACTGAACAAGATAGTACACAGACTAGACAACTGATTTTTTCCAGAAATACCATTTTAATGGTGGTATAAAATGTCTGTCAAACAACTTTGAAATCAAAAATTTTATATATAAAATGTTCACACGTAATTCCCAAATAAGAAATGGACTATGTGTCCTAGCTAAAACCCGTTCACTACAAACAGCCTGTCCAGCTCAATTCCAAAATAGAATTTGAGATCATATTCAGTATGTGTACTGCAGTGCAGTGCCTTAGAGAGGAAGGTACAAATGCTGCAATCTCAGCCACGCCATCACCCACATGAGCTGTTAAACAGTGGTCCCTTGTGCCAGTCCCTGGTGAATCTTCAGAAGTCACATACTGACAGGTACAAGAAATACTTTTTAAAATAAACAAGGCTAGCCAAAGTGGTTTTCAGTGTTCCTTCCTTCTAAAATTCCTCCTAATATCCAAGATTGCTTTCGAGCATTTTCTTCAGTGCATTCTGGCAGCCGTGTTTGTATGCTTGATGATTGCAGCTACCGGAATCCAACGTATTTTGATCAACCCCTTTAAAGATAAGCAGCATATGAGAAGCATCGAGGGATACTTGGGGAAATAAATAAATATAATGTCTATTACATTTCACTGAGAGATTCACATGACAGTTCTTCTTTAGTTTAGTTACTTATTTTACAATGATCTGCAGCTCTTGTTTCTCCAGGCTCCTTTTGTATCCTCCAATTCCACAGAATCTTCATTCATGATGGCATCTAAGCATATGATTTTTAGTCACATTTAAAGTGACATTTCATTGTTTAAATGGTGCCATAACAAGAAATACCTGGAACAGAACTGACTCTGGAATCACAGAATTCCTTGTCCTTGAGATGTGACCACATTACATTCTTCGTTTCAGAATGAAAAAAAATTCTCTGCCATAAACTCCATTCTCTTATTATCAGAAGTATTAAATCCCAGCATTGAGCAAATAAAATCTTTTTCATGTCAAACATGAATCCTAAATAACATTTAATTTCATTTAAAAGTACTTTTCCAGTGTTGGAAAGTACTCTTACACTTTTATCTGACAGTCACACTCAGAAAAATTAAGTTCATGTAGAAAATAAAGCAGCACAGAATATGTTCACATAAAAGATTCTATTTTACTGCAAGTCGCTAATTAAACAAGTGAAAAAGCACTAGAAGAGAGTGCGCAGTGGAACATCAGCATTCCAGTCTTTTTAAAAAAGAAAGAAATGACCACCTCAACGAAGTTGGGGAAAATGTGCTGCTCGCACTGATCGTGCTTCTGATTTCTGACAGGCATGGTAGTCTTCACTGTCTCAGAAGACAGTGAGAAAGACCATAACCCTGTCGGCCTTTCTTCAGCGTGTCCTGGTGGTGTCTCCTGCCATAAACATCTAAAAGAAGTTCCACAACTCCAGAAAACCATACATACTGGCATCAGGAACATCCCAAGAACAAATAACTTAATTACATATTTCTCATCAGTCTTAGGTACATATTGCTCCCAAAATTCAGGACACCTTTAACACAAGGAATATAAGTGATACTCATAGGCAGTGTTTTGTTGAAATATTGCAATTGTTTTAATCCTATCATCAGCTTGCCACCCCACTCCACACACATAGGCCTTCCCTTAGCAGGGTTCTGCACCAATAAAAAACAAACCAAAACAGTCCTTGCATGTGTGCATTACGGGAGGAGCCCCTGCATCTAAACAAAAACATTTTCTGTTCTCTCCTGAAACTCTCAATTATTTTCACTCTGGTCAAATTACACATCCTGAAAGAACCAAAACAGAACAAAAAAAAAAACAAACAAACAAAAAAAACCAAACCCCAAAGCATTTTGGTATTGAGTATAAATGTTTTAGTTTTAGGTTCTTGAATGGGAAGACTAAAAAAAAGTTTATTTTGAACTCATCTTTCTCCTTTCTGATATTTAAAAAAAAAAAAAAAAAAAGAAAAATCCTCTACAGGGAAGAAGTCCTCCACAGACACGCAACTAATAAAAGCAAGATCATGATACTTGCTCCTCTTCACTTCTCTGGCACAGCATGTATGCATTCAGTGAGAAAAGTCAGGAGCATGTGTATCCAAGCCTAAAAAAAGGCTACACATAACACAGGGCCATCTCTAACTGGAGTATTCAGCAAAGTAATGAGGTAGACCCCTGTCTGTGAAGAAGCACGTCATTCACAGGACTATAGAAGATTTCCTTGAGGAGAACCAAACAGCACAGAGCTAAATTCCAGCCTATCTGAAGTTATCTTAAACAATGTAAGGGCTGATGCTTCCAGAAATCCAGGGCATTAACAAGTTACATTTCCTTCTCAGAAGCGACATATCAAACTCAAATAATTCCCAGAAGAAACAGAAATTCACCCTAGCAGCAACTTTGTAGGAGGAAATGCATGACACCACCTTATCAAAAAATGTGAATAAAATAAAAAATGAAAAAGAAGATGACAAATCATTAGGCAAACAGGAATATGTGAAGAGGAAAGGAAAAAGAAAATACCGATGAACATGTAGATAGCAAATACAAGTTCAATTTATTAGCTTAATGCAAATAAAGAGATTTTTTTTAATTGCACAAAATCTCCTATTTCTCCTTAAACATTAAAAATAATATGTTGTGTTTACATTCCAGGGTAAAGTCCAAAGATGCTACAGTAATTTTGAAACATCAGAAAGAGAACCCACAATTTTATAGCTCCTATCAGAAGAAGAAAATATGAAGAGTGCTGTTTACATGTAGTAGGCCTACAGATGTCACCATTAAGGTATTCAAAGCACAGAAAGCTTTTTTGCTTGCATAAGATGTTCTTTGAAAAGTTCTATTTAATCTACCAAACCGTTTCTGAATCTGTCTGTCCCTAATTACTCTTTTAAAAATAAATAACTAAAAAGAGAAACTGCAGCAATTACCAGATAATATTGAATTTCCAGTGCTTTCTACCAATGCCACTCAGAAAGCCATGCATATCTAATAGCT
>JAHREE010000183.1:3971508-4048167 GCA_033628505.1 Tringa tobata
CTTAATTGCAGGAAAAGCCTTCCAAAAAATTGCATTTTGCATTTGGACATGTACAGTCATTTTCTAAGATCTTTTCTGTTACTTTACCTTGTGTTTTCGGCTGCAGCTGGTGAGCTCATGCCTAATGTAGCCTGGAACATGGCTGTGGAGAAGTCTGGAAATCTACACTTCCCACCCTACACCAAGAAACTGTTGCTGTCTGAGGCATCCTTCCTGGCAAAGCTCAAAACCTTTAATTTCTCTTTTCATTATTGTGTGTGGGATTATTAACATTAACAAGGAACTATGGATCTTGTGTTTTAGATTTTAGGGACTAATATCTTGCTTGGGTTTTTTTTGTTCCCATCTCCTTGGAACTTTTAATCTTTTTTCTAATGTACTTTCTGATAAATTCACTGGAAGCTGTTGGGAGGCACAAAACCAAGGAGAAGTAGTTTTCTGAAGGGATTTCTTTTTTTTTTAATCCTTTGGTCTGCTTGGCAACATTAATATATTATGTTTCTGAATATTGTTGGTATATACTAAGGAGCACATGAAATAATACCATCCTCAAAACAGAATTTCCTGGTTTCCTAGGTCTTGTAACAGGTTATGTAATTATATAACTATACTTTGTAACTACTACTATGTGGTTATGATGTATATAAGGATATATCCAAATCTCTCCTTTTTGTTGACAGGTGCTTTCTTCAGCTTGCGTCTCTGAAATTGAAATTCTATTTGTGTTTAGCCAATGATAAGAAAGCAAGAGGAAGGTAATTCCAATTTTATTAATAATTCATGTTTACCATATGTCAGTATCAAAAATCAATGCAGTTGCAAATAGTTGGAGATAGTCAGGTTTTCCAGGTGTTTCAAAATCTTTTCAAGTGTCTAGATAGTCAGTGTTCCTGATTTATTCTCAGTGAGTTAATATCTGAGTACCTAAATAACATCCTGGAACAAAAAAGGGGAAATCCCTCCTTCTAATTATTAACATCCAGCAATCTGCTGTATAGTTTTCCATAAAGACCTGCACAACATATAAAACCAAGAAGACTTCATTCCCTGTTCCTAAGATGACAATCTTTGCTACGAAGTCCAGTTGTGTGATATTTAACAACTCTAGTCATGTTTCTAAAGAAACAGACAGTTTTCTGGAGGAAATTTTAGTAGCCATAGCGCTACACTGTAACTTAAAGAATTCAAATCATTATTAAGAGATTTATCTATCTCAAAAGAAACTTGTTTGAGAAGGCAGTTTTTTCACAGTTTCTTTTAAAAAAATGAAATTTCATTGATTTTGTTCTGAGGAGACAGTTTTTGTCATGGCTGCTGAGACAACCAGTTGTACACAGGGGAAAGGAGGACAAGGGTAGCCAGCACGAACACTGGGAAGAGCATGGTATTTTGGCTAGGAGAAAATGAACTCTCTGCATTACAGGTATTAATCAGATACTAGCTGGCAAAGATGAAAGTTGTTGGCAAGTTCTGGAGAAGTAACCAATAGTTCTTGTGTCTTCAGGGAAAATGAAAAGAATATTACTTCATGGGAAAATATTTACATTAGTTAAAATGATGACATATTAGTGATAAAAGAAATGGGTAATCAACACAAAATGCAGTTAGAATTGACCATTCTCCAATTGCATATCCTTTCTACCAGCAGTTGAAATGTATCTTTCTCATAGGTATTATGTCAGCTAATGATGTAGTAGCCTGAAGAAGCTGCCAGAATAAAATAATAATAATAAAAAAAAAAGGAGGAAGTGGAGGAAGAGAAGGAGGAAACGTTAAAGGTCTTTTAATTATAAATATTAAACCGGTGAACCACAATATCATTACATTAATATCTTAATAGTTACCTTTCATCTAAAGGTCATAAAGTCCAAGATTTGAATATTCACACAAGATGCAAAACAACACTAGGAACTGAAACGGAAAGCCTAGATCTCTAGCTAGTCATAATGCAAACATCTAATTTGAGTTGTGACTGTGACAACGCAAGTACAGGATTCCAACTGTTAGTAGGCAAACTGTTCACTGTGAACAAATGATTAATTTACAATTTTTGAGTCAAAAAATTGTGTGCAAAGTGGTTTAGTAATGTATTTGTTACTCATAGTTTTTTTTAAAAAATCAGGCCAATCAGGCCATAGTTTTGAGAATTATACACTTGTTTTTTACTGTAGAAAACTTCTTTAGAAGACTAGCTTTTGTAATGTCTATGGTGTCAGGCAAGTGACAGAGTATTGTTTCTGCTCCTTCACTGGGGGACAGAGTCAGAAGAATGAGAATTAAATACTGTACGTAAGCACAGTAACCTTGTGTTATAATATAACACAATAAATACCAGTGAAGATAACCAGGGAAAAAATAGACATTCCCTACATACTCATAGGAGAATTCTGTAATGATGCTATTTTCTCCCACCATTATTTCGCAGACCAGTAAAAACACAGGCCCCCTGATTTCTCCGTAAATTATTAATTTCTTAAATATAGGATAATTACACAGGGTAAAGGATTTGTTTTTCTTTATAATTATGATAAGTTGATTCCAGACTTCCTCTAAGTCATTCTAATGTCCTCTACATGAGCTACTCTGCCTGGAAAGGCATGCATGAGCTATAATTTCCTTTTGACATTAAAAGCCACAAATCTAAACACCACTGCAGTAATGCAGAGGAAAAAAATGTTTGGCTCTTAACTCAAGTTTAGTCTCTGTAGCCATTAAGAAGCGAAAGCTCCATGGAGGTAACAGAACCAAAACCACTGAGATTACATTCCAGTCACAACAAGCACTTAACTGCTGTAGATACAGCATCTGGACAATGATATATAGTAAATAACCAACATTCAATTGTCCATTTCACTAATAGGATTTTAAGAAAATATTCATTAACATAATTGTAAAACAGAGACAAATAGAATCATTTATTGAAAAACAATAGTTAATATAAAGGAATAGCAGAATTCCTCAATTGGAGTCTTGTATCACACACTAAGAATAAAGCAAGACATTAGTGGTACTTAAGACATTCTTGCTTGAGCAGAAGATTTATGTTTACTATGGTTCAGTTACTCCTATAATTAAAAAGAAAACTGTTTTCTGAAGCTCTACGAGGAAACTGTATTACATAAATATTTTGTTTAGGCACTTAGTATCTCATCCCGTAGCACTCAAAATACCTCGTCTCTAGAAACTGCATCTTTTTTGTGACTGCTTACTGAACAAAATAAGGAGAAATGCATCTGAATCAAAATCTATAGAGCATAATACTCTGAATTCTGAAAAGGAAGGATTCGGGGTTTGCTGTTGTTATTTTAAAGACACATACAGTTTGCTATGCTAAACTGGACCTAAAATCTGTGAAGTCCAGTTTCTGGTCACCGTCTGTGGCAAGCAAAGAACTGATGCAAACAGGAGCTGTGTAGTTCTCCCCTCCTTTCCAGTCACAAATACCTGATCTTGGTTGAATATCTATTTCAAAATCTTTGTTATAGTTGATTTGTAATAACAATGAGTACTCCTATTATGTATGAAATTCTATTTTAATCTTGCTTAAAACCCAGTGACTCTTGTTAGGTTCAATACTAAACTAATCTTTCATTGTTTCAAAAATATTTTCCTCCTCTTAATTGGATTGTTTTGTACCATCACTAAGATCTTAGATGTGTATAATCAGTATTTTGTAGAACTGTTCACATAATTTTCAGGAGTACTAGTTCCCTCCAGACCTTATTTTTCCTGTTCAGTTCTCCCTCCCAGTTCATACTTCATGTAGCTCAGACTGACTCCATAGGCAAAGTTCCTTTACATTTCCCAGAATATGGGATTTAAAAAACACTTTTAACATTCTGTTCCGTTCTTCTCATATTCAGGGGCATTTCAATGAGTGATCAGTGCAGACAAGCTGAACTGTTTTCTCTTTGCATCATCCAAGATTCTTAGCTAAGGTGCTCCTGCTTCCCAGGCTCATCTGACAGCAGAGACCAATTTCACAGTCATTGAAACAGTAAGTGAATATCACTTAATGTATCAGGTATTTCCCATCTTTCTTTTTGCTTTTCTTTATTTGATCTTTAAAATCAATCATAATATTGCAGTATTTTTCTTTTCACTCCTTTCAGTGCATGGCTCTTTTTGAAATGAATAAACATTGTGCAGCCTGTTAACTATGTTTATATGATGCTACATTGTATTCCTTATGCTAGAACAAAATAATCACATAAGAACTGTACCATATGAAGTAAGCATTGAAAAGTGCTGTCAGTGAGTCACTCTGAGCCAAATGGGTTTATTTCATTAAAAGCAAGAAAATCACACCTACTCCACACCATCTTCTCCTTGAGGTTACCAAGGTCATTTCAATAGTTTGGAGATTTTATTATTCTAATTTGGTAGAGCTAACCTCCTGGTAATCACAGCATGAAAAGGCCAGCTCAGGGCAGGACATTTCAGTCCAAGTAGAGCAATTGTTCTCAAACCACAGGAAGACTGAAGCACCATCCAGCTCCAGCATTTCTAACAGGCCAACATATTCCTAAGCCAGGAAGGGAAACCGCATTGCAGCGTCACCCACTTAGAAATCAAAGGTTTGTAAAATTTCCCCACTTCATTTGAAGGCAGGCGTGGTTTCAGTTGAAACACTCAGCTTTACATTACAGCAGAACCCCCAGGCTTTTCTGCATATTGTAAATGGGGATTTTAATTGTCCAATTAACATTTGCTTTTTCAACAATACATCATGATTTCTGGCATTTACAGCAGCTCTGCATCTCAGATTTCTCTGACAACTCTGCCTAATCTGCTTATTGAACTTTATTTTAAAGTCTTGGTTCCATGCTTGCCTCTTAGCATGCGTAGTCATCAACACCAGCAAAAAAAGTGAGTGTAAAGCTCTCCCACAACAGAATGATAACATTTTACACCCACGTTACCCAGATGTATATTACTACAAAGCAGCAGAGAATAAGGATTTTATGTTTTGGAGCAATATTAGTAGATTTTGAGCTGACTGCTGCAGGAAACTATTAAAACAAGCTCATAAACAATTAACAATGGGACATTCAGGTTTGTGCTGATTTAACAGAAAGCAACAATTTGTTTGTGACTCTTTGTTTCTCCTGCTAACAAGAATACATTATTTGCTAATCTGTTTCAGTTCCTGCCTAGTGGTCCTAAAGCATGACGTTACCATTCTTCACTTGTTTTACCGCACAGAATAAGTATAATGAGACTATACATATACTACCATTAAGTGAGGATAGAACTGTCAGTGCAAATATGGCAGCACCAACTGCAATATCCACTCTGAATCAGTCTTTAAGCATGACAGAAGATGGCTTTTCTCGTGTTGCAGAAATGTGCTTTTATTACTGGTCAAGAAGACAAACTCCCATTTAGGCCACGTAGCAGATCTTTCCTACTGACAGCTGAGTTTATTTTTAGTTAAAGCCAAGCAAGACCCTAAGGGAATGAACCATTTAACAACTTTTGCTCACATCAGGTAATACTAGCTCTAAGATAAATATTCTCTGCAGTGATACTGCTACTGCTTATCCTGCCCTCACCCCAGCTTGTATGAGCAATGGTTGGTTGTTGGGCTTCTCAGCTATTTCAGTGTCATTCACTTACAGGGGAAACAACTGTAACTTTTGCATGCAGTGGCCCCTGAACTTTGGATCTGCTCTCAGAATTCATAAAAATAATTGTTCACCAGGAAGATAAAAGATTGAAACGATACATTAGTCCTAGCCAAGGAGAAGTACAAAGGAGGGCATTTCACGAGTCTTGTCATAAAGCTTTGTCATTCCAGTAGTCACACTGGTAATTCTGCACTTCCTCTCCCCTCAAGTGTGACCCCCCATTGTTCTTTTAAAGTTGTTTTTGTAAGATGTCTCAGCTCTACTTCAATTGCAGGTTCCCACAGTCCTTGAAGCTCATTATCCTTCACTAGTGGTGAAAGAAAGAAACAACCCAGGAACTAAATATATACTAAATTTCAAGGAGGCAGCTATTTGTAGTGATATTTCCATGCATTTATTTTCCCTTGCAGTGCTTGCATAACCACCCCCTCTGAGCTCTGCCCATTTTATGTGCAAGTGCAGCTCAAAAGTACTATTTAGTCCACTTGAAGAGGCACAGAAAGCTAGCTTTATCCAGAGCTGAGCTTATTTGTTTTATCACATATGGTATGATGCACAGCTTTAATTTTTGCGAGACTAAAAGCAGAATCCCTGAAGTTTATGTAGCATGCTTATGCCCATGCACCAAATAGTGGAGAGCAAAGTCTTCAATCATGCTCTATGTCTGCTCCATTAAAAAAAAAAAAAAAAAAAAAAAAAGCATATGAAAGAAGCTTCCTGCAGATGGAGGACATCTTGGTCTCTGATTAGGGCTGGGAGAAAGTTATTATAAGCACATTTGATTTCTGTCTGAGATTATGTCACATTTGCTGGTATTCAAGAAAATTGTCCTTCCTAGTCAGAAGTTCAAAGTTAACTGCTGCTTTCATAGTAAGTTTTATGCAAAATTCAGGGTAGGACACCAGTCAGGGAGAGGTCCAAGTGGTTGGGTCATTCCCCAAAAGCTCAAGAGAATCTTATCTGTCGAATGGCCAGGGAAGTGTATTCATTTTGGTAGAGAAATTGAGTGAAAAGTGTTTATTTAAATATGACAGTGTTTAACAATTGGATTAAGAGTTTCAAAATGTCCATTTGGTTTCACAGTAAAAATTAAAGTGCTTTGACTCTTTTCTTAAATAACTAGGAAAAAAAGGGGGGAAAAAACCCAACACATTAAGGAGAACAGTAAACAGTTTTCATTTTCCGTTGCTGTTACCCACAGTCTTTTGAGAAAGTTTTCATAAGGGAAAGCCCCTTCTCCTTTGTGTTAAAGAGGGCAATAAGTGTCCCTTTGGGATCAAAAGCTATAGTTAGTTGAAATCAATACTACAAAGCAAACAAGTACACAGTGACTGGGAGAAAAGAACAGAAAATAGGAAAAAAAAAAAGAAAGAAGAGCTTCTATTCTGGTGCCTCTCTTACTTTCAATTCATTTGCACCTGCAAAAAAACAGACCAGCACATGGTCTTATCAACCACTCCAAAACCTGGCAAACTCCTAGCAGCGTCTGATGATTACAATGCTGCTTTTAGCTGCCCTTTTAGTCATGGGTTCATAGCAGTGAAACAAGACATGCCAGAGCCTTAATCAGCTGAGTCACGCCTCCTAGAGAAACACACACACAAAGGTCAGAAAAAGACCCCTAAGAGGAGAGTAGGAAAGAAAATGGACACATGAGATAGGAGGTGATGGTGAAACCCAACTGTTGTACCTTAAATTTATTCCATTTGATGTCATGGATTTAGCTTAACTCAGGGGAATGATAAGACCCTTCAGTCTCTCCCCAGTGGAGCTCGGACAGGATTTCTCTCAGGATCAGATGATAACTGTGCATCAGCCTCATCTTCACGTCAACTTTTGTAGGCCCAAAGAATCAATGACGGGGGAAAGACAATGGATTTACTCACTGCATTTAAGTATTTTAGAAAGGTCAAACAGCCAGTCATGTATTTTGATTTGGTTTTATACAATGGACTATTTTACATATTCTGCTTCTTCATTATTAAAAAGGAAAAAAAAAAAGTCAGTCTTACTCAGACTGATTGCAAAAGCAAGCAGGTCATTGGAATTGTACTATAGGAAAGATTTCAGCAGAAGCAGAGATAACCATGTCATTTCCTTAAACCTTGCAACAATCAGTAACTGCATTTTTCAAAGTACAAAAAGCCTCTTTTTCTCGGTTTTCTTAGATTACCAGATTTGCCCTTTAGCATACAAAAGCCACTAATTTAAAGTCAAATTGGATTTACCTTTGATTTGTGTTTGATCCCACAGAATCTTGACATAATAAAGATTAGATCTAGAGATAATAAAGATTTTCAGTCACCCCAGTATTACTAGCAGTTGCAGCTTCCTTACTGTTTTGATGAGCTTTATTTGTATTTGTCAACTTCCTTTGGGATATTATTTCATGACACAGAAACTGTGTGTCGTGCAGACTTTTAAAACTGGTTGTCAAGATGAAATTATTTTGCTTTATTAACTTCTTGCTATTAGTTCTTCTTAGCATGCTAAAAAAAAATCCTCTTAAGCATGTATAATTCAGGATATTATTATTAAAGCTTTTGCAGAAGACATATTAGAATTTTGTTTTCATACAAAGGGCCTGCTCCTACAACTCTTATTCTTCTGGGTGGCTTTGTTACAATAAGGCTGCAAAAGTGGGACTTTTGTAATGCGACAAATCAAAAGATTTGTGGACAAGTTTTTGACTCGTATGGAACTGACAAAATATACAAGGATTGATTCATGTGCATAGACCATGTCCCAGCAACTGGGTGGCCTCACTGAGCATGGGTCTAGAACAGACAAGTCATTTTCCTTTAAAAAACTATATAAATACACAAGCCCCATCTTTTTGACTAGAGTTTGAATCACACAGACTACACACTCCTGAAAATACCCTCTCCCACTGCATTTAGTGGAATCAATGCAAAGTAGACTTCTCAGGGAGACTGTGCTCCCATCTGTGGTGATATTAGCAGTAAAAAATACCTCTTCATGTGCTTACTCACCATTTTCTGAAATGAAACAAAAATCAGTGCATGACCAGGAGAAGAAAAGCCAGGCAACTAACTAAAAGGCAACACAACAGCTACCTCCAGGTATGGAGCAGCAGGTCACATCACTGAAGGTAGTCAATTCCATAAGGGGAACAGATAGTACAGGAGCATCTATGAGAACACTGTTGCATAAACATACTTAAGCCCATTATAACAAACAGGACTTTCAGTACAAGATGAGAATTTCAGACATCATTGCTCTGTGGCAGGGGGAAAACCAGAAGACCCAAGGGGATATCAGCAATGCATTACTCCCTTAGAAGAGCAGGGAGTTTACTAACGAAAATGCGCACTGGACTGAAGAAAGTGAGATACACAGACTTTCAAGAATAGTTAAAAAAATAAAAATTCCCATCTCCTTGCCAGTCAGGCTCTGAGAAGGTAAGAGAAGGTGAAGGTTTCCTTTCTGATCCAAATGCTGAGTTTTTGATCCTGAATAGTCATAGAAAACTCACTTTCCAAACATCTGCTAATTCTTGGTATCACCATGGGTAGCAATTCAACCTTGGCCAGCTACACATCTCTCATTTATATAACAATGCTTTAGAGGAAGGAAATTACAGGATTAAAGTAGGGGAGTGAGAGGGAAGTGTTTTCCAGTTATAGGAAAGAGATATCAGTGCAACAACCAGGAACATATATCAGGAAAGTACCAATCCCTGGGTTTGTAAAACAGCACATGCATTTCCAGTGGGGAGCCGTAGCTCCAAGCAAGATCAGGCACATCCCTGTTATACCATTACAGAAAAATTCTGATAAAATAAATGTCTCCTGCAACATTTTCCACTATGATTATTATTTCATCTGGAGCAAACTGCTCATCTTGGCCAATGAACTCTCATCTTAACCCCACTTGCTGTTCATTCTATCTTTGATTTTCCTTAGAGTGCAGAAAGACTATCACTCTTTCTATTATACTGTTTTGCAGCAAGACAAAATCTTTTAAGAAAACCACACAAAATCATGGTTTGTATTCCATGAGTTTGCACCATGGTTTTCATTGTGAGTTATGATTTGCGGTTCAACTTACAGTTTCTAGAGTATATCCATGGGCTGGAATATAACCAGTAAATCCTCTTGATATCAGCCATCATGTTCTATCATTCCTTGAAGTGCCAGAGAGGAAAAAATGTCTTGTAACAAGAAAATCATTTTAAGAAACCACATATAAGAAAACACCTCAGTTTTGCACCTTGTCTTTAAATTCTTACGCATCAGTGCCAATTGAATGCAACATATCAATATTGTCATGTGGAATGCCTTAGCTTTGTGTGTTATAGAATCTAATGCACCGAGACCTGATCCTAGGAAAACACTGTTCTCTGCAAGAGTTAATTCAGATACTTCAGTGCTGCCTTGCGACTTCTGAGTAACCTCTCCTATTTTACATGGTATTTCCCCTCAACACTGTAGTATCCAAGCATCTCTGAGATAAGCAATAAGCTCCTGACTAATATTTGTCATATTCAGTTCATTTGAGAGAATTAACTTTCCTTCTCTCTCTGTAGGACAAATAGCACATGCAATTGCTCTGAATAGGTTTGACATTTTTTAAATATAAGCATTAATTTAAGGGACTGAGTGTGTCATGCACTTGGAGTGAGAAATTTTTCCTTTTGTATTAGCCCCTGCCTCCTGGAAAATTCATTTTATAGGATCAGATGTGAGCCCAGAACATCAAAGCATTTGAAAATAACACTAATCTCTTAAGGTGATATCCTGGGGAAAACCACTGCAAAGAACAAAACATTTGTATGAGCTAGGTAACTAGTAGCTCTATTTCATCAAAGATCAAATTTGAAAAAACAGTTTATAAAGGCAATGAAATTACGTAATGCCTAACAGTCAGGCCAGAAGAAATTTCCTTGCCCCAACAAATCCTCATGTTCTTAGGGTTTGTATCAGAATAAGCAACAATAGAGCTTGATGCTTAAGTAGTTATTGAAGCAAAAGGTATTTGCCGATGGGAAAGCATGATACCATGTCTTGCTTGACCACTGAGTCCTACACCACATCCCAAAAAAATGAGGAAGGAACAGCTGGGCTACAGACACACAAAAACAGCAAGAGAAACAAAAGTGCATAAATGGAGGTTAGATAATATCGAAGGGCAAGGAAATCACAGAAGCTTAGTTCTGAACACACATTTTGCTTGCAGAATGAGTTTCGTTGTACAGATTTTTACTACATTTTTGTCTCAAAATAGAGACCATTACACTGTACATGCTGGCTTCTGCTCAACAAATGCATTCCGTTTCTTTCCTAGCCCCATGAATTTCACATTTTTCTTTAATATGAATTTTAAGACATTTGAGCTTACATAGCCCAATCACAGGTCCAAAAACTAAAGCTCTGAGCTGTGCTCTGGCCCTCCCCCAGAGAGAGATCTGGCTAGGTAAAGAGCTATAAAGTTTCCTTTAGGCGACCAGAAGGCTTATATATTTGTGTGCCTCCTGACTGGTAATATTCTCCAGACACTCATGCATGTATTTAAGGTCTGCAGTAAACATAAAACTGAAGGCCTGAAATCTAAAAGTCTGCTATGCCAACTGATGGAAAGTTTCTGTCTCGGTCTGGGTCTGTTGGCTTTTCTTTCCCTTTCAGTGTTGTATAAAACAACCTTATGGGTTTGATTCCATTTAGTTGTCAGCTACAGCAGATATTTTTAGTCCAAAAATTTCAACACTATCTTGAAACAGTGTTAAGCTAAGGACAGCCAGCGATATGAACAAGTGTAACTTGACCCTATTTTTCTGAACAATATAGATACTGAAACTATTAATCTCTCCCGCTGTAACTATGTTTTCGAACTAAAACTTTCAAGAGGAAAGAAATTCAGTAAATGTCTTTGAGTATATAAATACTGTCCCTAGGTATTTATGAGAAAACAGAATCCACTGTAGAGAAGGTGACAGATGACAGGTTTCCTAAATTTTTTTAAGGTATAAAGACTTGAAAACCAATACACTACATTTTGTCCCTTTCCATAATTGCTTCTGTGTTTGTTTTAAGTAGCATTCTTCTTTTTTCTCATGTTCACATGCAATTTTCTAACTTTTGTTAAAAGAAAATACATTATTTCACATCAACCTTTTAGCAACAGAAAGATGTATTTAAAAGAATCACAATAAATATACAAGATGTACCTAGCTGTGTTCCAGCATCTTCATAAAGATTGCTGGGAGTCTAAATAGCATTAGTGTAACAGTGATGCCTACACAAACACTCGAATTTGTTATAAAATTTAAGCCATGTGAAAAAACAACTTTAATTCTGTTGCCCCGCAGAGCGCTGGCTGCGCCTGCTGCCCCACCAGCGCAGGGCTCGAAGGGAGCTCTGCAGCCGCCCGGGGCAGAGCAGCAACCTGAGAACAAGCTGCAGGAAATAAAAAGATCCTTTCTTTGTAAAAGCTCCCTAGAATCAGGTGAATGACAACATATTTTGGTCTTTTGTTTCTAGCCTGAGAAAGGATGAATACTGACAAAGAGAAAAATTTCATCTATTGGAGATGTACTCTTTTTTCTTTCACTTTAATGGAAGAAAATTTAATCTAGTCAAAAGAAACCTTTGGATGCAAAGCAGCCCTAGTTCCTTGGGTAATATTATTCAGTATTTAAATAACCAGTTTATCAAGAACACAAAGGCCTAATTTCAGAGCTGAATATCAGGTGGATATGCAATTAACAGCCTAAAGGGAATTAAAGTCCGAGCCTATTTTAAATGACTGTTGCAATTAAGATGTTTGACTGTCCTGTTTCTTTCCTTCTTGGACTTTTTAATAGAATCACTGAAGTATTATGGGTCTATCTAGGTAATAGGACTTCCAAAGCCTACCTTTTTATTTTCTAAATGTACCTTCTAGGGATATCGCTCTGAAATTTCAAATACCTGTATAAAATTTTTGCTTACATATCTTTAGTATTTTCATACCAATTACTGTTTCAGATTGCCTGTTTTGATCTCCCACTCAATACAAATACTTACTCATCATCCCAGTTTAAATTCTACCTGCAAAGCCTATTGATTTTTAGCTTTTCCCATCTTTAATTTTGTTTCTGAGTGGTCAGCTGTACACATATATATCACTACATGCTGAAAAGACCATTATTATACTTTGCATATAGTAAGAATTGCATCTAGTTGAACAAGTATTTTTGGTGACTGGTTTCAAAATCATACTAGATATCATTTTGATTAGAAATAGTAGCTTGTCACATACTGAATCAACAACCATGTTTTTCTAAAATTGAGAAGGTGGCTGGCTATACACAAGCTTTCCAAAGAGGTGTATGGGCAGAGGGATGTCAAGGTTCCCAAGCAGAATATTCAGCACTTTTAGCATCTCATTTTCTGCATTAGGAAAAAAAAAAAAAACCCACAAAACAAATAAAGACTAAAATCAGAAACATCATAGGAAGCCAGAAGATCTAGTGTATTATAGTTAAGTAAATAAAACAAATAATGTATTTTTAAGATAATAAAGCTTCAGACAGAATATGACAGCTTCATTCTGTTCTGACAGTATAGACAGAAACAAACTAGTGATTTTTAGAAGATTATTTTTTCATTAATATCTGGCCAAATTGAGGGCTCTGCGTTTGATTTACTGTTAGCAAGTTTAAATATATAGTACTATGGAAGTAGGCTTGCACACTAAAGATGCTTAGCCTTCAAAATTTGCTAAAGACAACACAATTATGGCAATGCACGCAAGACAGAACTTTAGATTTGTTTGGATTTTATCCCATATCTTTGCCTTTCCAACTACTGATGAATAATTGCACAGTGGAAACACCTTGCAAATCTAAATTCCTAAAGAAAAATCTGATTACTTTAATTCTCAAAAGTTAACTTAAGCATATTAAGTTTTCCCTCTCAGTAAACTTATATAAGTAAAGTCTCCTTATAACTGTTTTTTCTCGTCCTGTATCTTATAAATATTATTCAGAGATCTCAAGGTGCCCTGGAACAGATTCTGATGACTGAGAAAGCTAGGAAGAAATGCCTCTAGTGTTTTTCCCTGGTCCTGCCTAACTATCAGAGCACAACTCACAAAGAATAAATTGCAGAACTGAATTGCAAGATTCAGGGAGGGGAAAAGTTTAGTCGGAGCTTTTCAGCTGTGTCGTTGCAAGCATGTAAGAAGAATCATATTATCTATAGCTCTCTGTATTTCTGAAACAAAATCAAGCACCAACTAAAAGCAGAGATTTTAATCCTACAGCCTACATGGCTTCCAAGAAAGATACTGTAATTTAAAAAGGAGGTAAAGGTATTATGCAGAATTAACTGATAAGGTTCTACAGCCTATAAAAGAGATTAGAGTAGGTGATGATTTTAATAGTCTCTTCTGAGCTTTAAAATCATGAAAGCTTTGCTTTGCTTTTTTTCCAAAGTTGATCATCCAGGCTGCATGCCTTTTAACATTTTTGGACAAGTCCTAAGCAAATATAGATACTGCACAGATTTTCAAAACTTTTGCTAAAACTTTGGAAAAAAAGAAAATGCTGAAAAACTGGCCCCATACAAAGTTTAGGGAAAGGGATACATGTATTACCAAGGTTTTTCATGCACACAGGTTTATCTGTTCTTAATCACTTGCTGTTTTGCTAACTCCTAGTGTGTCCATCACACTGGCAACGCTCATGTAAACTTGTTTTGCAGCAGCTCAGTTTTTTTCTGGTCTTTGCGCTTGGGGAACTGGGGGAACTGGGAGTGCTTCTCTATTTACTTCTCTGCTACAAAACCACAGGGTCTCTTCTAGCACATGGAAACTGTTAGAATGATGAATTATCCATTCCTTCTGCTCCTAGATATAACCATCTTAGTTACTTGTAAGACTAAATATTTGTTGTCATTTCACATTAGTAAGTATTCTACTGTGGCCAAAAGTGGCAAAGCAGCAACGCATAAATCAAAAGTTTTAATTTTCCATTCCATACGCCACAGTCTGCGAGAAGATTGAAAACAGAGTGAAGAAGCTGTAAAGGAACACAGACCTTACAGCTGTGTGTATAAGAGAGCAAATGGAGGCATTTACCAGACCGGTTAATGTTGTGTAGACCTTTTATAACAGTAATTTGCTTAGAGCATTTAGTGTGTCATTTTTATTATGCTGAATGGAAGAGCAGTTCAGCTGCTGCCCTGAATCTCTCTCCAAGGAAGGATTTTTCTTTCCACAGCCCATACAGGGAGCCTGGCACAGCTATGTTTCTAAATTAGGTGCCCAAACTTACGCAACGTGACTACTCTTGTGCGTAGAATAGTACGCACTGACACCCACAACCAAGGCAGCCTTTTTGCCATTTGAAGCAAACAGCGGAGTGCGCTCTCCCGGGCGGGCTCCTTTCAAGCAGCGACAGTGTTTTGCAGTCAGCTGAAACCTGTGTGAACAACATGGATCTGCCAGAAAGTGCTGTGTGGCTGTTCCTTACATGGCCAGCTGGGAGGCCAAAAAAAAAAAAAAAAAAAAAAAAAAAAATCATGCTCTCTCTCATACTACTACAACGTCCAGGTGCTGGAGTAGGGTTGGGGAGCATCAAAGGAAGGTGAAGGAAGGTGCCTGCACTTACCCATTTACGCCAACGCACGCAGCTCCAGAAGATCAGAGTACGTCTGGGGTAACATTGCTGTGCTGTAAAACCACTCTTCTCCCAGAAAAGCAGCCCGAGCTCTCAGCTCTGCCAGCAGCACAGGACGAAGCACCAGGGGAAGCTTTAGGCTGGAGGAAGAAAGAGCTCAGACACAACAGTGGTATGAAGAAGGTGAAAATACAGGAAAGGGGACAGTAAGATTCAGGATCGAGGGCTGATGTTTTACAAGGGGTGTAGGAGGCTCCAGGGATCTGTTCTGCAGGGCTGTATTTTAGGCAGCAGACCTAGGAGCAATTGTGGAGCTTCACTCCAGGTTCTGTCTGCTTTCCAACTTCAGCCTCACAGATCTCCTTTGGCGCGTTTCTGTGGCAAGGAAACTGCTGAAAGGGAGATGCCCTGTGCTCCTTGACTGTTACGGGAGACAAACCCCTGAGAGCAGCCACAGTTGCCCCAGGAGAGCAGCACTGGTCTGAGCACAGCTCCTCTCTGCTGTACAGAGCAATTGTACCATAGAGCTCTGTAAAGCAGAGCCCCTCTGCAGCTGAGCAGGGTGGCAGGTGCTTGGTTGCTCACAAAAAGATGGTGCAGCTCTTTCAGACAGGGGCTATGGAGTAGCATGCGGAACTGAGAAGGATGTAGCTATCCTCACTGAAATATGGCTGCTGTTAACATTTCTATGCTGTAGTGAAAATCACTACAGTCGTGCACTCTTCCATGACCACATCTGGGCAGGACTTCATTTTGGATCTTATCAAGTCTTTCTTCCCACAAGAAAAGAGTTTGCAAAACCGTCAAGACTTGTCTTTCTGCCTTTACTCCTTCAAATACTTCAGCGATTCTAAAGCCTTTAATTTTCAGCGCTTAGAATAAGCGGAATGCGACAAAGCTTTGAGAGCCTAAAATATTTGTTTACACAGTACTTCTTGCTGTTATACTTTATATTTCCCGCAGGTATTTTTACTATGCTTTTTAATTCACCGCAATGCTGTAACTTGAAGCACAGTCCTTAGATGTCAGTGGTTCAATACCGAATAAACAAACTCAAGCAATAAGAATCAGTTTAAGCCAATTACCTTTTTAGTCAAAGAAAAGTGTACATCTCCGTACATTTTCAGCCAGATCTCATTACCACACCTTTCAAGCAAGCACTTCTGAAGAGTTTAAACATCACCGGCAAACCAGGAATACGAACATTTGCAGGGGAAGCGAGGTGTCCTGTTGGTAGCATTACACCTTCCAGCTTAAAAGATGACTGCTTCTTTTTCCCCTATCTCCCATATTTGTAACCTTAACTACTGTGCAGTCACAGCTGCTATTTAGCAAACTACTCGAGCTACGCTTTAACGTGTATTTGAGCTGACACGCACTCACACCAAATAGAAGTATTGCCCAGCTTTCTGCCTGCACGTCTCTCGGGCATTCTTAATTCACAGTAAGCAGCTGGATAGCAAAACAACTCGGGGTTACCTTTAAAGCCGCTTTGGCTTCCCAGGCAGGGTGGGGAGAAGGTTAGTTTTGCAGCCACAAGCACTGGTGCCAGCAGGGATGAGTACTGAGGCTTGGGGATGGGGCCAGGCAACGACAGCGCTGGCTTCCAGGCACGAACACCACCAGTAGGTCACTGGCAGGCTTCCACTTCGCAAAACCCGCTGTGCATCAGCGCGGTCTAAAAAGACATTTGGCAAGGATGGCATCACCTCATACAAGAGCATCTCCCTCCTTAATGTCATCACTAATTCTGTACTAAACGCATCTCATTTCAAGTAGGGAACAACAAAGAAAGGCAAAATTCTGGAGGCAACGGTGCAGAAAAGCCTCAGGAGTCGTGCTTCCAGTGGATAGACCTCACCAGCACCACCCCAGTGCTTTTAATAGGATTACCACAATGCAGTGAAAATCAGAAAATCGGAAAAATGGGATTAGTTGTAGTCAAAAAAGAATATAAACCTAAACATGATCTGAGCCAAATCAGTACCATGTTAGGCATTAGAAGTAAATTGATTCATCTTGAAACTCCTAGGAGTTTGTCTTCATTACTGAACAACAAAACTGCAGGGCAATCTTTCACATAGTTCCGAAAGACATGGTGTTGTAGTAGACATATATATGTCCAATGTTAAGAAACACAGAAAATATAAGCAATTTTAAACTGTATGCAAAGAACTTACTAAAGTATTATGATAATGACACACATGGACATTAAAATATGCAACCTCAAGAAGAGAAGGTTTGGAAACAAAGGAACTCAAATTGCATTTTTCTGAAATTACTAAAATAATTGAAAGGTAAAGGGGTACAGAGAACATTTTTCAGCAGGTACCTGTTGAAGAGTTAAAAAGGTGCCTCTCTTCACAGTTTGTCTATGGATGTCTCAAAACCTTTATTTCTAGCGAGCTAGAAAAAGATTCAGATTGTTTATCCAACTTCCACATGCATGGTAGGTGCATTTATTTGTCTGCTTACCCTCTGGTGCTGACGCCAGGCAGTTTCTCAAACGTGTACCTGATAGCGTAGTGCAGCCTGTACATTTGCAGCACTTACTGCAAGGTGGAGGATGATGAAGAAAACAAAATGGAGCTGCTGTCAGTGGAAACCAAATCTTTTTGGTTGATGGACAATAAAAATTCTTCAGTAAGGACCTCCATAATTAAAGTGTCAACAAAGTTGTTCTTCCCATATGAATGGCATCTCTTGTTAATTATCCATTCCTTATATGACATTTGGATCCTTTACATAATCAAATGTGGTAAGACTAAGTTCACACTCCGGTAGAAAAATAAATCATCCTAATTAACATTTCTGTCGCAGGAGAGGCTGGTATTCTCTATTTCACATGCAACAAAGAATGCAGTCCCCCACAAAGCGTGTGAAGACTTACAAACTGTGCTTAGCTATACTCTAAAGGCACAGCATATAAAAGCTGTAAACTCTCAAGCTGAATATAGAATTCTCACTCTTTCTAAAGAATATTCCTGCTGATCCACACAAGCATTGGTGATTAACTACACTCTGCTCCTCTAGCCCTCCTTTATGGAGCATAAGGCTGTGCTTGTAGAATGGCGCACCTGCTAAATACATATTTATGGAAAAAAAAATCCAATCTTTGCGTACCTTATCTGCTCAGATAAATACTGTCCAGTTATCTTGCTGAAGGCAGGAAATATTTTATGCTTATGCATCATTTTTTCCATCAAGAAGTTACTTCTTAAAATTACCGTGCCTTTGGAAATATAACACTCTAAGCTACGCTTTGTGTCTAGTAACCTGCCATCCATTGTTAGTGCATTTGAGAATTAAAAAAAGTATGCAGCAGAATTTCAAATTTGGGGATCAGTAGGAATTTCTCTGGCTAATAAAACACAGCCTACAGCGCAGCGTATCTGCCTCCTGCAGAGTAACTGGGTACCTTTGTTAAGCAATGTTTCGTTTTACTCTGCAAAGGCAGTGTGATTACTCTCTACCAACAGAACATATTTTAAAGCCAGGCCAATTGCATTCCAAGATGGATCGGGTTTATATTACAAATTGGAGCTCAGTCAATGATCAAGTTTTGATTAAAGGATCAAAAGATTACAGAGACTACATTATCCATGCATAGTTAGTTAATGAGTTGTATTCATTGGTTTTAAAAAGCCCTTTTAAGGGCTCAAATTGGAACACAAATTGCAGGCTGGTAAGAGATACCTCAGGTGCTCTGTCCCGTGGTTATCCAGCTGCTGGTCCCCAGTCCTTTAAGTAGCGGGCTCCCCACACTCTGCTGCACTAGTTTCTCCTGCAGCAAAACTTTAGGAATTTTGCTGCTACTCTGTGGCGGCAGCTGGTCAGGAATCCCAAGAGTCAAGAATTAAATTCACACAAACTATTAGAAGAGAGCAATCTGCTTCTTGTGCCGACAATTTTGCATGGCAGCTTCACAGTAAATCGAGAGAGGGGTCATGTGGGAACTGGATTTCACTGATCTCTAGCCATCAGCCGGGATAACTCTACATCGTACTCGGAGCGCAAAGCTGGCCGTGCCCCCACGCCTGGGCACCCAGCCGGGCTGGAGACGAGTGGAGCCAAACCCCACGCGTCCTGCGGTCAACGTTGGGCCCGTTTCCCGTGGCAGCAGTGCCGCACGGCAAACACTCGCCAGTTCAGTCACCACAGCCCGGGCTTCGGCTGGCTCTGCAGCATGGCCACCGGCCTACTGCGGCCAGCGAGGCGGCCCTCGCTCAGCAGGCTCTTACCTAACTCTGCCCTGCACCTGACATCACGCTATTGAAGGAGCCACGTTCTGCAGTGAGCTTCCATGTCCCCCTGCCCTTCTCCCACACCTCCACCTCCTCTGCGGCACGGCTGGGAGAAGTCACGGTGCAAACTGCTGCCCTTCACCATAGGTCCCCCCCCAGCCCTGCCGGAGTAGCAGTACCAAACAGCAGCCAGAAAACTCTTGCGGCTTTTTTTTTTTTTTCCCTTCAAATTGGTTGGAAACAGAATTGCTGAGGTGCTCTACCAGGCTGACTCCTGTTCTTACCTCTGCCGTCAGAGTGGTTCCAAATATCAATATAGTGATAGGTGCTTTATATATTTAAATAGTGGCTCATCCTTACCAGTAGCAGAGTGGGAATGATTCCTTTAAAACATTCCCGTGCAAAGACAACCGTTACAGTTCCGTATGTATTACACACTGCAGGTGAAGATTGTAACAGGTTAGGGAAATACTTACTGAACTATCACGGACTAGCCTGGAAGATAGCATTTAAAGTTACGGTTGTTTGGTGTTGGTTTTTTCATTTTGTTTGTTTGGTTTTTAAATCCAAGCCTCATAACCATTTGAGTATATAGAAGTAGAGGCCCTCATGACCAAAAAACAAAACAAAACCCCACATTTTTCTTAAAGTAACTGTTCTGGCTTTTCACTTACTCATGCAAAGAGCTACATTTAAACTTAAGAGCAGTCTCATGTTCAATTTCCTCCAATCCCATAACTGATATTAGCTTTGTAGTAAATAAAGCAATTCTTACCTGGGAAAAAGACAAACAGTCCATATATTTTTCCCAATCGGGGAATGCACTGTTATAAGCTTTGGAATATTAAGGCCCTATTTGGAAAAAGAGACCCCAGTAACCCAGCCGAATAGAGATAAGCATTTACATTATCCATACGCTTGGTCTCCTTCATTTTCCAGCGCCCTCAACTCCTGAGCCGGGGAGGGGAGGACACCAGCTCTGTGCAGCAGGTCACTTTTCCAGCTGCTCCAGCAAAAGCTCCATGGGCTTTTCATACCACCACCCCACCAAAGACCACAGAGATGAAATGTTGTGTTGTGTCTGCCTTACAGTTGCTGGGGGCTGAGAGGTGGGGAAGGGGGAATTCATTGCTGTTTCTTATTATTTGTAGATTCCCAGACCTACAAATTTGAATGGTGAAAACAACTTGCAGCCCAGAGCCAGGAATTCATTTTACCATCCTTTACCTTCACACTTAGTGAAGAAAAGCAGCTGCTAATAAAAGCCAAGACGTGGGTAGATGGCTTAGAAAGATTCCCACTAGCACTAAAGCTGAGTGCAGAGCGTGTCCTTTTCACAACTGGTGGCATTTCCAACAGAAGATAGCAAAATACTAAGTCTGACTTCCAAGCTCCTTGACAAATAAACACGAGTGGAAGAAAAGAACTGTAACATTCTGGAAGCTGAGTGAAAATTCCAGTGGCAAGAATTGAAGCAACAGCAGCAAAAAATGATGAATGAACCTGTCAATTCCAAAGAAGTAAGTATACAGCCATTAAAAATACTGTGAGAAAATAAAAAAAACCTATCAGTTTACTTATAATCAAGGTGTATTTTCCTGACAGATCAAGAGATCACATGAGATGTTTTACATACCATCAAGAATTTCACATCGTTACAGACCTCATTTGAGCTACAAAAGCAATAGATTTTTGTATGCTTCATGCCAATATTTCTGGAGAGAAACCATAACACGCTTCTCAAATTTCTTTGGATTGATTAGCAATAGCCGTACTGCAGCAGCTGCCTCGCCATTGCTCAGCACTTTGTGTGCACAAACAGCATGAAAGATGTGACAGTACTGGGATTTTGCTGATATCTGTAGAATTACATAATAGGAAACATATATTTAAGGAGGAAATTACGCTAAAAGGTAGCTCTTCTTTACAAACGGCTGAATGAAACTGCAACAGTATATAGAGAGTTAGCACGTTGTATATTGACATAACTGTCAAGGACAATAAAGCTCAAAATCTCATTAAACAGTGTTAGTCTTAAAATTACAAGAGGCTGGAAATCATGAAAACGTTTTCACAGCATTTGATGATCCTCATCTTAATCAGGGCACCTTTACACCTTCCATCATTCAGAAAGCAAATCAGAATCAATACCTGTACTGCTGGTTCTGGTTGGCAATCTCCCTCAAACGTCCCCAAGATGGATGGTTACAATTGATCGCACTGGGCCCACAGCTGGAAAGTTCATCTATTTCTGGCTTAATAGGGTATCACTTTCTGTCAGGTAAGTGTTTCAGAATGAGAGTAAAAATTACTTTCATAGTCCCAGCCATCTATTCAATGGAGCTGAGCCACTGTAGGGCGTTTAACAGCACATCCTGTTAGTCCTCAAGTGGTTTTGAGAGAACTTTAACACTGAATTTTCTTCCTTATTGCGTTGGATTGATCGAAGTTGTGTTTCAGCTAAATAGTAATTTTTCCATATACTTTAATAGCAGCTGGATTAGACACTAGAAGACCTGCTAAGAGGTGTTCTAGCTGAGTTCAGCTCCAAAGCAATAAATATGACAGCAGACAGATATGCTAATCAAGAATGAGAATTAAAAAGTACTAAAAATCTCCTTTCACTTTTTATTCTCTCCTCCAACATACTTGGTTCTTTGAGGAAATGCAGGCTGTTTCGTTCTGTTCACTGTATAGTAAAAAAGGCATCAGTACTTGGAGACTTTTTGAGGAAAACCAAGTATTTTACAGTTCAAGAACTTGAAATTCCATTCATCTACACTGTGGTGCTTTAAACTCTATTAGAAAAATAATCCCGGAAATGCAAAATCTTCAATGAAATCCACGTCAAAAGCTTCTTGTGGAATAACCAGGGATTTGGATGCAGCAGCAGGATTCTGTTGTGAGAGAAACTGACACAAAAGAAGGAGGCAAAGCATGCATTGTAACATCTAAAATGACATAAAATGCTGCTGATCAGACTAAAATCTGCTGAAAGTCTAACATCTTCAGTTAGCCTTAGCTGATTGCGGACTCCTGTCTTACAGCATCGTCACCTACTGTTTATCTGAAGTGACAAGATGATACTCCGTAAGTACCTTGTACACTTTTACATCACATTAAGTTTTGAATCTCTTGCTTCAGGGCTTCTCACCATACATATATAGATGGTGGTATTACAACTGGATCAAAGCTTTTATTCCTTTAGCTGTCCTGAGACATGAGGAACAATTTTTAGAAGAAAGTAAAAGTAAAATAAACTAAGTACTTGCATCTATTTCCTAAGTAAGGTGCATAAACATGGTCATGTTTTTGTAAGTAGCAAACTTCTTGACTAATGAGATTGGTCTGCAAAGCCTTGGCCGCATGAGTAAATTTGTTAGATCAGGTGTTGATAATAAAAGCTGATCTTATGGGCCTTTGAGAACCAAGGTACTTATTTGCTCTACGGCAGTATTCTGAAGAAACCCATCTATTTGGTTACAGAAGGTTTATGAAAGCCAAAACTGTAACAGCAGGTAGTTACTGCAAAGTCATCCGTTATAAATGCCTGATTAAGTGAAGAGGACCTTGTACAGTATTTAGCAAAGCATGAGATCTCGCAAGTGGCGACTTCCTGAAATAAAAGCAGCTGAGTATGGACAAGGTTGAGACAGCAGTTAAAAACGCATCCCCATCAATGACAGCAGCGAGAACAAGTTGTACCAATCCATTCTAAAGAACAGTTTGCTAAATATGTCTTTTGGCTGTACAGTGCAGCTTTTTATCTCTCTTACTTGCTGTCCCACCGCTGCCCTAATCTACAGAAAGATATGTACATATTTGTTCTCACAGGTCATAACAGAAACAGAAGTGCAGAAGGAGTCCACCAACCACAGAGAACTGACACCTTTTCAGACCTCAGATTCACACTCCACTTCTGAACCTCAACCTAGATTTCCAGTTGATGGCCAGACAAAAGGAATAAAGTTGTCCACTCCCTGGGAAGGGGACATTTGGTAAGAATCTTGCTGAAATTCAACAAAAAGCAAAACAATATTTTTTTTATTAAAGAAAACAACCAAAGAACATGCAGCACTCAGAGGCCATTACAGAGCTCTGATTTGTATCTCCACACCTGTACTGTAGAGCAGGAGAGGGAAAAAGAACACAGACCAAGTATATGAGAAAAGTGAAGTAGAGAACAAAGCATCCAGTGAAAGTTGCATTCCTGCATACAGAAAATCTTGATCTTTTAAACACCATGCGTAAAGGGAAAAAAAAAATATCTGTATCTACACACCCAGTGCTATTTTTTCTACTGGACTGAAACAAATTCTCAGGTCAAAATTGCACTGACATCTACGTGCAGATACAGAGCTGATGCACTCAGGGAACAGCAGCATCAATTGAAAATTCCACCAAAAACTTTTATCTAAGTATCCACTCCATTTCATTACTTCAAAGAGGTATATTCTTACCATGGCTTTTCAATATAGTTTCATGGAAATGAAATAGTCTTCATCTGGTAGAACTGTGAGACTCTTTTCCTTCACAATTTATCTTTTTTCTGGAGAGAAGAATGAAGTTTATTCAAAGTCTTATTCAAAATGTCAACTGACAATTTAAAGTAAGAAACTTTTAAAGATATTGTCCTTGATAAAAACATTTGCATAATAACAATGAGTAATTCTTCCAAACAGGTTCTCACAATAACAAGTTTTGCAGGCAAAGACGAAGATCTTTATCAGTGCATGATGCTGTGTGTGAAGGGATAAAGTAACCGCACACCATTTGAAACCCTCTGCTTGTACCCGAGGTAACAGCAGCGCTGCTACACAGGTGGGTACCTACTGCTCTGTCAGTCTGATTCTGCTAAAGCTGCACTCATCCAACTGTGTGCTACTGATTTCAGGACAATAAATAATTAAACAAACCAAGCTGTACAAGTCAAACTTTGACCTCATTGAGACAATCAAAATTTCAGACTAATAAGGCACTCTGCTTCCAGACCTAAGAACATGTAAGAGTGGTGGAAAGGAGACATTCCAAGCATTAAACTGATTTGAAAAAGTGCAAGTATCATAAAGAAAGCAAAGATTGTCTCCATTTCTACAGGGTATATACTTCAGGAACAAATTTTCCTTTATATTAAGACTTTTTGGTTTTTTTGACAATCTTAAAGAGCGTTCTACTGAGGAACCATTCCAGCAACAAGAATCAGCTGATCAACAAGGACATGTCTCAAATCCCTTCACATGAGAGGAGTGAGGAAATAGAGATGGATCCATTTAGAAATTATTGTAAGGCATTAAAGGATGAGACGCGCTAAAACATTCAGTTCAGAACACACTTACTCAACTGCTTTAAAAGCCCCACAGCAGCCTTTATACTTTCAGATTCATGGTACAATGTGCATATCAATTTTGACATTATCTGTTCAGACAATTGCACACATTTTATTGTTGTCATTTAAAGGATTCTAATAGGATAACACCACTGACAGCTTAACCTTTATTAAACTGTTGATACAAGATGATTCTTTTAGCATAAAGGCAGATGAAGACATTACAAAAATTATATAGTTATTAATAGATTACAGATAAACTATTTAAAAGAACATTCTCTTTATAATACTGGTCTTTTATTTACAATTAGAGACCAGAAAAATTAGGGGTTTCTGTCATAATATTTTACTAAATTAGCATTTAAATAATACCTGAGGCACTTTTCAGAGATTATTAAAAGCTATGAACAATTAGCTCACTCAGAGTTAAATGTGAAGAACAAGCCTACGATATTAACTGTTACTTATGACAGTATTGCTGCTATTTGCTTCTAAAATTTGGGTACCTGGAAGCTTAAAGAGTTTGCGAAGCACTGAAGTCACCTCCAAACTTCTGTCTGCCTATAGTAACAATTATTCTTCGCTCATACTTTTCACATACAAAAGATTGTTTAAATAAGAATTAAACCTCCCAACATAACTGTAAGGTAGGAAGTGCCATGATCCTTTATACGGAGTAGAAACAGATTGTGGCTTGCTCAAAGGAAAAGGAAGCATGAGATGGACAACCCCAAGGGCTCAGTCATCCCATTTCATGTTCTGTCATACAGCATTTCCAATAGTGTTCCAGCACACTATTATTTTGATACTTCTAGTTACAATCACAATCAGAAAGTAATTTTAAAAACTGGTATTATTCAAAGAGAACAACGTATGTTCCCAATCACAAGACCTAAATATGGAGCAGACAGATTTTAGAAGAGGAGATCTGTTCTACTTCAGTTGTTCTTGATCACTCAGTGTAAAACCTTTGCTGACTACACAAAAAATCACATTGTACTTCTGTACCGCAACTTGCCAAAACACATTTAAAATAACAGAAGTCAAACTCAGTTCTACGTATATCCACAGCCAATGGGACAGAAATTCTTGCCCCTGATTTCAAAGCCTTCCTGAGGACAGGAGAGCTCTGCAGCTTCCACATCTCACCCTATATCTAGCTGCTCAGCTAGATGATTTGTGCAAGAAATAAATAAAAACATCTTTCTGTGACTAAGAGATCTGCAATGGATTCATGGTCCCAAGCAAAGAGCACAGGGCAGATTTGAAATACAAGGTCTTTGATCAAAAATTAAAAACAATCAGACAAGTTATTGGGATGGATGGAAGAAAGCTGTTTTCAGTGGGAAGGAGTTTCTTGTTGGATTTTCTTCTTCCTTCTGGTGAACAGACCACCAAAAGAAAACATTTGCCCGAGAAGCATTACAGTTACTCAGTATCATATCCCAAAATGGGTCCCAGCCATTTCTCCACCTCTGCCACAGACAAATTTTTTCTCCGTGCATAATCTTCAACCTGCAAAGGGACCACAAAACATAATGAAGATTTGGAAACTCCAGCTTTTGCTGTTTACAAATTTTTCCAGAACATCTGCTAGTAGGGTGCTTTTGAATGCTGTAACATGATCACAACGGACAGTCCAAGTTACCTGATCTTTGCATATCTTGCCAACAGCAAAATATTTGGATTTGGGACTGGAAAAGTAGAGGCCAGAAACTGCAGAAGCAGGTGTCATTGCTAGTGATTCAGTTAAGCCAATTCCTAGAAAAGAGAATGGAAGTTTTCTTATTCTCTGAATTGATAATAAGCATAAATTCAGAGCCTTTTCTTGTTGGGCAGCTTCAGGCAAACTCAAAAATCAGTAAGTGTTCAAACTAAAACCAAAACTGTTTTCCACTTCTTATCTATTAAAAAAAATTCACATAGCTTTAAATATATTACAGACTCATTACAGTATTACTGTAGAGTGTGCAGTTTGAAGGAAAGAACTTCAGACATTTTGGCAAAAGAAACGGGTAACAAGAGGTTCTGAAACAAAGGAAGGTATTTTTGGAATTGTGGAAGTACCAGTCAAAAGCACATAAAATATCAGAGGAAAACAAATGGAATTCATTCCTTTTTAAAGAGTTACCATCTCATGGACTCTGTGGACCAGGAAATACACTGCTGAATTGGCTTTTTTCCTGTTCCTATCTGGAATGTCTCCTTGCAACCATAAGGATGCTAGAATTTTTCTCTGTGTAGCAGAACCCTGTTTGCATGCAATCTGCTAATTAGGGACACAACTCCTTCACCAAAAGCACTGGCAGTATTTTGCAAATTCTTCCTTGAATGAAGCAAAATAAAAATGACACTGAATAGGGGAAGACAGCAACCACTTCAGTTCAGGGATTTTTTTATGTAGCTCTGCACCACCCAATTGCTGTATTGTTCCCATTTCAATCTTTCATTCCCACAAAAACAGTTTAAGAACCTTAGTAAAGCAGACAGAGGTACCTGTGGTTTCCTCAATGTTTGCAAGTTTCCACATGGTGAGTTTCTCTGTATGGTCAGGCTGGCTTGGATATCCAGGCGCAGGGCGAATTCCCTCATATTTAATTCTGCGTAGGTCAGAGAGATCTAGCTGCTCCGTACTACAATAAGCCCAGAATTCCCTTCGAACCCTTTCATGGAGCTCCTCAGCAAATGCCTTGGGATATAATAAAAAGATTTTTAATTTTTTTTTTCTTAATTTGTGCAAACTGATGCAATAGCTATTTGATGAAGACAAACAATGAGAGAGACTTTCTCCCCATTCCCATTTTAATTTTTAAGGGGGCTCTTATCATAAGTGAGAAATTTGATAGCATTAAAATTCACATACAATACTTATTTTGCTAGTTCAAATCATTTCCTTTTTTCTCTTAGTGATAGCGTTTTTTCGGTTGTCTTGCTTTGAAATCTTACATACATACTAGAAGTGGTAAATATATGGACAAGTAACTGGAAAAGATTAAGTTCATTAGCCTATGGTAGTGGTAGATCATTATAGCACTGAAGTCATTAGGGTTTGACGACCTGGGTATCTCATCCAGGTCTAGCTATGGAAGGCCATATCATTCCTGCATCCATACAAGTGTCAGATATAAGTGAAGTGCCACTGCTCTTTTTAGTGGAGGACTTTCCTCTAGCTGAAAGTGAGCAACAGCTTTTCTTAGCCGCTCTTACAGCTGACACTATTTTGCCAGTAATGGTTGCCTTCAGGAGAAATTTCCACTTCAGTAAATATCTCTAGATGGCATCTAATAGTAATTTCTGAAACTGCTACAGCTTGAAATACACAGCTAGAGCTAACCTCATTTACATTGCTCCGAAGTTGCTGTAAGTTTTAACATGGTTACTCAGGTGTAAGCATGAGGGCAGGCAGATGGAGAGAGAGGGGCAGGAGAGAAGGGACGGCATTTTCTAAACCACTTCAGTTAGAGCTTCGAAAGCACGTCTGCCTAACCTAAGACTTTTTAACTCAAAAGACTTGTACCCTGGATATATCTGCATGGTCACTATTGAAGCAGAAGGCATGTCTGCAATTCAAGAACATAATTGGTGCATCACACTTGGGTCCAAAACGTTCTCATGTAGATAAAACAAGACTTAAAGATAGCTCTTTTTAAACAGTCTTGTTTTAAAATCTACTAAGCTCTGTCAATCATCAAAACCAAAAAAAACTTCATCGTTTTGCAGCTGGAAGATACAGGCAGAAGAGTCCCCTCTGGCAGAGAAGAGGACTCTCCTCTCAAGACAATTTTAGCAGAGCCCTTTCACTTTCATACTGAATGCAGGGCACACATTACAGGCAACAGTCTTAAGTTTTAGCATAAACTTGAAACAGCGACCCGTCAAGCAAATCTAGTCCCCAGTCAGGAAATTTGCACAGAAACGCGATGAAATCTCGTACCTCTGCCAACCGATCGCCAAGAGCCTTTACCATTATAATGCTGTACTCATCATCCTGTTCCCTAAATTCATTGCATAACTCATCTACACCAAAGCAGGCCACAGCAAACAGGCCTAAGTAGTCACAAATGCCAGAATCCAGCGGTGCTATGAAGTCAGAGAGGCAGTAATATGGATCTGTGCAGGCAGAGTCCTTTTCAGCCTAAAGTAACAAAACCAATGCAAAAAATCAGAACATTTTAAAAAGTACATTCAATATTAGTGCACTATTAATCTAAAGACCAGTAGTAACACTGAAGGGCTTAGGGCATTTCTGACAAACACTTAACTAGTCTTTGAGCCATGACGGCTTTCTTGTACTTGAATTAGAAGAACACCTCTCCTCCTCTGAGGGTGTTTGGATCATTGAAGAGCAAAATGTCAAATGAGAGAGATGCTGTGCTGGACACATATAGAGAGATGTTAGCACTCAGATTCCACTTCTGTTAGGAAAACTAATGGCTGATGGTTCACATCCCATTTATGTGAGCTGCAGAATTCTTCAGCAACTCTGATTTTGGAACGGCTGAGAGAGTTCACGAACACTCTTAGTTTTTAGGCTACAAATTCTACTTTAGGCTACTAATCCAGATGAAACAGTGCCCCAGGATGTAGGTTTACACTAGCCATACGCAAATCCAAACAAATTGCATCTATCACTACTGAAAAGTTTAATCCCAAGCAAGGTTCAAGGGGGTTTATGCAAATAGGAAATATCCAGCTCACTGGATTTTTCCAAAGCGGAAAAAAAAAAAAAAGAATAGAAAGAGGTTACTGAATGCTGGCCATAGCACCTAACAAGAAGATTCACAGTTGCGGATCATATCAGCACATTCAGTGTAGGAACAGGACAGCTATTTAAAAAGCAGCACAGCTCTTGTAAATCTACAAACCAAAGAAAAACGGTCAACTCTTTCCCTAGTTTCTATGACCTATTACGTTACAGGAAGTACCATAAAACTGAGCAAATATTCTTTCTCCACACAGGTGAAATCTACGTTAATTTTAAGGTTCTTTTGTAATGACTACAGTTAAGGAAAATTCTAAATGCATCTCCAACTTTTAGATTAATATCACATCCTTAATAGTGCCAATGACATAGAGAGAACTCTCTGTACTGAAAGGAACACTTTATATAAGAAACAGGAGATGATTGTTTTCTTCTACTTTGCGCTGGTGAAGCCTCTGCTGAATTACTATGTACACCAAATTGAAAGAGATGCAGCTAAAATACGCAGAGTGCAGAAGAACACAATAGCACAGAGTTCCATGGCCTTAACCTTTGAGAAAAGTTGGGAATATACAAGATAAATATTGGGATAAATATACAAAATAAATTGGGAATATACAAGATAAAAAGACTAAGGAAAATAACAGTATTCCAACAGTAAAAACCATTACAGGAAGAACATCAAATCAGATACTCTCCTTAGGAGAATCCTGGGAAAAGGCCAGGAAAAGCAACTGTAGTAAACATGATTTACATGGGATATCAAAATGTTTAATTAGGTAGTAAGGCCCTGGAACAGCCCTGCCTGAATGCCTGTGAGAACAGTTTATATAAACATATGCCATGGATTTTCAAGATACACCAGATACATCTCCATGCCATAGATAATCTCTTCCAGAGAACTGGAACAGATAAACTTAAAGTCATGTACTTCTTAGTACAGTTCTGCAATATTGGCATAAGATTGTCCTCATAGAATTTCTTACTCCAGAAATTTAGGTATTTGTTAAATTTGTTTTCTGCCATGTTTGATGACTCTGAACGTGTGAACTATGAAGAAGCTGAGTCAGAACGTAGAGGCAGAGTATCCTGAAAATGTTCAATCTATCAAAATAAATTCAAATTTACCTAAATATGATTCAAGCATGAATACTTAAAATAGTAGTTCTCTCAATGAGAATTAGCAGCCAACTAATTCTAAACTGTCTCTACATATGGGGAATTTTACATGAAAATTAAGACTATCCAAACCACTTTTCTACATCAACCTTTATTTTCCAGGTATTTTAATTATAAGTGTTTTTAACCTTTAACCCATTCAAGCAGAATTATTCATCTAAGGCACAATCCAGGGATATTACAGAATTGAGGCCCATTAAGTTCTAATTTAGAGCCCAGGATCCATGGGATGAATTTATACAGCACAGTCTTTAGGACATCTTAAATTTTAAGATGAAGACAGAAAACGCATGTCATATCTGAAGATGTCAAATCTATAAAGCATTTTGTAAAACTGCTACAAATACAAAGTACTATAAATACCAAAGTATGAAAACCTGGGTCATCACTAACAAAATCTTGTTATTACTGAAAGAAATGGCAAGACAACAGCTGCAGACAGATTATAGCCACCATGTTCTGCACAGATTTTAATAGGGCACTCCTGTTATGTTCTTCTAATTCAGAAGAAAAAAAAAAAAAACAAACCACTTTATTTAACAAATGTTCTGTCATTGTACCTGTTGCCTCAAGCCATAAAATTTTGCTATCGGTTCTGAAGATCCCACTGCTTCTTCTACAGCATATAAATGGATATCGTCTTGAACACTTTGAGCTGGCCAGAACCCAACCACACCTCTGGCTTTTAATTTCTTTTGATTAATCAACACTTTCAGTAGATTTTGAGCATCATTATATACTCTCTTTGCTTCTTCACCTATTAAAAAAAAAAAAAGAGAGAACCCTTTAGAAAAATGGCATGTTTTCACAACTGGCTAAATGAGTTTAAGAATTGCTGAAGATTGGTTCATTTTCCACATGATTCTCTGATGACTGCAACAATCTGTCAGCTACAGCAAACAGGGAGATAGCAGTATGATTATGTCTATGCAGCTGTAAAAACATATATCTTGGAAAAGAAAAAAAAAAAACAAACCGAAAAACATTTCAGCCAGCACCATTCTTGTAGAGGCAAAGGATGCAGAATAACATGAACAACAGAGAACATGTGTGTGCACCTACATTACCACAGTGCAGCAGATCCAGAACGTTGATTTCAGTGTCACCCTTGCAGTTTCATCATGTATTTCAAGGCCCACTGAATAATTTCAAAAGGAGACAAAGCCCTCTTGCCATCTTCACCCACAACGGGAACCAAGATATATCAAGTGCTCTGCTGCCATTTTCTGTCATCACAGTACCTGCCTGTGTTTTGGCAGGTGAATTCTAAGTAAGACAATTGAGCATTTTTTTCCATTTATTTTTCAGCCACACTCTTGGTTCACTGAGTGTTGCTTTAAAGAATTTATTTCAGTGACACTTCAGAATCTTACTGCAGCATGGCAGGTTCATTAGGATTATTTCCATGAAGTAAATGCAATTTCAATACTCACCTACAGTTTTATCATTAAAGATTTTAGGGAAACCCCGGTTGGGATACTTTCCCCTAAGCTGCCAGACATCAAAGAAAGGCTTCCAGTCAATGTATTCCACCAGCCTCTTCAGGTCATAATCTTCAAAGACTTTTGTGCCGATGAACTTCGGTTTAACTGTAGGAATCAGAAGTACAATCTGACATGATGAAAAGAATTTAAAATTTCTCTTATACGTGCAGCATAACTTATGCTCACCAGCCTCCACCACTGCACATAACCTCTTCCAAAGTAACTGTCTTGAATTCTGTCGTATCGTTCCCAAGTCATACCATACTCTACAGTTACAATGTGATAAAGCAAGCATGAAAGGCATATAAAGTTGAAATACATATTTTAAGGCCTTTTGTTCTTTCATATAATTCAGTACTTAGTAGCTGTTGGAATTCTGAACTTACTTCATCGACCAAAATATTGGCCAAAACAGAAGACCAAAAGAACCTACACAACCTATCAATACCTACATACCTTCCATATTTACAAATCACGCTTTCTAAACACAGACTTAATATGTGCAATGATACTGAGAATAGTTCTGTGAATTAGTATGTAATTTATAAGAACTTTTGTAACCGTAACACACTTGTTCAGATGCACGTGCGCAAGTGAAAAAGGGAGATAGATCTATGTTATGATGTAGTCACGAGCTTTGCACTTGTTTTGCCTCTGCTGTTCACTACTTTATAACACAACCTTTTTTAAGATGAAAATTAGCATCTTGAGTTCTGTAAAAGAAATGACAGAATGCAGTGAAGTGTTAATGTCACTGCAGGATGCAACTTCTTGTGGAATGCTGTTTAGACTTCTAGTCTCTAATTAAAAAAAAAAAAAAAAAAAATCAAAACAAACCAGTACAGAAACTGATGGGGGGAAAAGTGTAAGGAGGAATTTGATACAAATGCTATGTCAGAACGTGTATTTCCTAAATATGGTATAGAAGCTTTGCAATACAATGACCCGGTCTGACATTATTTTGCAAAGCAGGCATTAGACTTATCTTTGATTATGCGTTGTTATGGGTAACTTGTTGTTTTAGTCAGTTTTTACCAATTTTTATTAACAACTTATTTTTTAAATATACTGTGAAAAATATAAAGCAGAAACAAGACGCTCAAATTTATGCAAAAAAAATAATGTCTGCTCAAACAGATACCAGTTTACTCAAGTTGTCACACTACAATATCCTGAAGCTTAATGAAGCATAATCTAATTAAAAATATACATAAAATAAATACATAAAATACAATAAAAGCACAGCAACAACAAACAACAACATTTAAACTGACCTGGTTTATGGCCTGATAACCAGTCATTATGGAAACCTTTTCTTCTAGCTTGCTGTAGAGACAAGTATCTTCTTTCCTGTAGGAACATAAAAGACAATTTCACAAAGGAGCCATCTTTCAGACAGATAACCTGTAACTGTTGACTTGATGGTAGAGTTTTACTCAAAATGGTCTTTGGGACAAATCTGAAAACAGGCAATTTCAGTTCCAAGAACTCCTAGGTTCACAAGTTTAGAGTAAGATCACATCACAACCATACCACTATATTTTCCTGTATACTTCTAATGAAACTGGCCTACAAGATTTCTAGTTCCTCTGGACTATACCAGAAGTTCCTTTAGTACTTCAAGTTACATGAAAACACAGCTTCAGCAAGATATTCTGCTCCTGCCTATGAAAAGCTTAGGACTGCAGTGACTCCACCACCAGTAACTGCAGCATGCCTTTGGGGAAATTACTGGCTCTTCTGAAAGGCACAGGAAATCTACAGTAACTTCAGTAAGGCACATGAATTCGCTGCTGACGTCTGCTTAAAGGAGAGCACTGCACTCACTGACCTCAGCTTAGTGGACTGGTTCTTAAATTGGACAGTCTTAAATTTGATCAAGCCAGATGTCCTCAGCAGGAGGCCTCACGCTTTACCTTTCTTTAGGAAGAGATAGGCAAGAGCCAGGTGACTTTCAGTTTGCTTCTGTTTATATACAAAGATAGCTTCAGAGGAGCCATTTGTTGTTTCCTATTGTTAATTTGGACAGTCTCTCTCCACATTCCATTGCTTCCTTAACATTCCTCAAATGGCAGCCTCAGCACTCTACTTTGAGACTGCTCAGATCCCTAAACAATACGAATACTTCAGAAAGCATGGTCTTGTAAAATATTCAATAGCGTGGCTTAGTACCAGCAAAAGCAACCAGAGCCGTTTTAGCTACCCCAGTGCAGCTCCCTCTTTCCAGCTACTGCTCCAGGAGAGCATCGGTCTCCTGTATGTTGGTTAAGTTGATGTGACTATCAGCTTCATGGAGATACCACTGATTGCCCATTGAGGACAATCAAGAATTTGCCAAGCATGTGTTTGACTCATGCAGAATTTTCCCTTATAGGTTAGAAAATTTTATTTCATAAGCACTTCTAGAAGTTTTCCATCCATTCTACTGCATGTTTTAAATCAGCACAAATATACCTGAATGTCTTCAAAAGAAGCTGAAACTGAGAGTTAGTAATGAGGCAAGTACTAACCCCTTCAAATAAGAAAAGAAGCTAAATTAATTTTATTTTTACCTTGAGAGACTCATAGTGCTCTTGTCTAATTTCTTCATATTCCTCTAATATTTCTTCAAAGAAATCATCCTTTACACTTTCATCTAAGAGCTGGGAGCACTGAAAAACGTAAAGAAAAAGCGCCAAGTACATACTGGAACATACTATAGTAAGGGCTGACTATAAACTTCAGACTAAGTTACTTGTCTTTCAAACTTTTGTTTCCAATTACTCTTGACAACACTAAACTAAGCCTTACCCCTAATTTGCAAGCTAGGTTCCAAATGTATTTAAGAATGTGATTATTACCGAGAGTACTGCCTTACTACACAGGTAATATTAGCAGAGCCAAGTCTGGCTCTAGACAGACCTGAGAGAAGAATACTCCAATGCTTTAGAGACTGAATAGTCGTAGAAACACCACACAGCTCGGCCTGCTTCTTTCCAGCAGGTATCTGCCAGCTCAGACTATCCGTTTGTTTGACAGAGAGAGCATCCAACCCAGAAAACTCCAGCCAGATGTTTCATAGTACTAATGTTGCCATATTACTAACTTTAGAAACACATCACATCTAATCCCACTGCTCTTCACTAGAAAACATGTTGAAACTACAGTCAAGGACTCAGAATGTATCATGTCACCCTCACTGGAGAAATGGTCATTTAAATAAAAGTGTCCAGTGACAATAATTGGCACAAGTCAGATGAGATAACCACGTGGCCGCAAAAAAAAAAAAAAACTGAAGCAATAATAGCTTAGAAACTGGTCTCTGTTGTGCCTCTTCAATTTTCTGCCATGATGTTAAGCCTTGGAGGAAAGGATGAGAGGCACAACAGAAAAACAGGGCATATATTTTTGCACGGATGAGAAACTGTAATTTAGAACTTACAACCACAACACTCTTGGATGCATCCAGGACATGAATTACAGGTGCGCTATATCGTGGGGCAATTTTAACAGCTGTGTGTGTTCTTAAATGAAAAAGAAAAAGAGTGAACGTTTCACAACTGAAACAAACAAAAAACCCCACCCAAAACAGACAAAATCCCCAGCAAAATAAATCCTGACTTACTGCATAGACCAGAACCTCAAAAGAAGAAAAAGTTATCCATCGGCTATGCATGGATGATTAAACACAGAGTTCAATGATAGGTACATAAACACTTTTCTTCAAAGAGTATCAAAATGTTTCATAAATAATGTGCCAACTCACATTCCCTCACTGTCTTACCAGCTGACTGAAAATCAGCAACTCATTAGTTTGAGTCTCAGGAAATTTCAGTGAGAATGTTCCAAACTAAGCCTATCAAAAACAAACAGTTTTTTCTTAATCTTTTTTGCTTATCTTGTATTTTCCCCTCCCACATGTTAGTCTCTGGGCCTATGGATTAGCATTAACATATTTCAGTGATGATTATTCCATTTCTGTGATGCTCTACTTCAAAACCAGAGGCACAAGCTCTCTACTCATGTGAAGAAGGAATTCTGCCAGGAGTCAATGAATATTACAAACTTGCACCCGCTTGGTCAGTCAAGTCATTCACATAATAACCTACCAATTCATCCATTTATTTAGCATTTACTCATATTCCAGACCTCATGAAAATACTTCAGCATTTAATGAAGAATCACTATATTATAGCACTTTTTGATCAAATTAAAGTTTGGAGTCCTAAACTGAGGCCTAAGCTGTCCCATGAACTGCAGGTAGCCACCCCTGTTGCTCAGGGTCCTGGCACACTGTGCAAGCAAATGCAGGAACGAAGACCTTGCAGGCCAAAGTTCAGTTTGCTTTCTTAAATGCTACAGTCAAACACCATTTTTAAAATTAATTTAAATCAGAACCCAGGAAATGTTCTTCCACAGATAAGATCTCCTTTCTCTTCAGGTTCTGTCAAATATTTTAAGCACTTGGCCATGGAGGTTACTGATGACTGTGCAAAACATCTGTGTAACCAATTGTCCAGGATCTTTAAATTTGCTTCTCAGTGATGCACTTCTGTTCTTGGCAGCAATATTTTTTAGAAAAAGATACTGTATCTTCTATTTTGATAGGAACAGACCAGACACAAACAGGGCATGGTCCTAAAATGGCATTTATCAACTAATCAACTTATTAATTTCTACATTTTTAAAAAATAAACATTACCACAACAAGACTGTCACCGTTATTTGTCAGCAACTCATTTACCAAAGCAGTATAGTAATAACACAAACATCATCTTTACTGTAAGTTACGAAGAAACTCTATTATGTAAATTTTGTAGACAAAACCCAGCCACTCGCTCTCTCTTTCAAAATAACTTCTCCTTCCACCCTTCCAAGCACTTATGGTCTCCTTATTTCAGATAATGATGTCTACTTATTACGGGGAAAAAGGGCAGATCATTCTTCATTAGCAACCTCTGACTTGTACACAAACTTCCAGAATGCATACATGAGGTTAAACTTAAGATTGTGGATGTAAAATTAAATATATATTACCAATCCAGCCTTCCATAAATAACACATTTACTTGACACATATTTTATGGAAATTCCATGTGTCTGGGCATCTGCATAATTATATCTTTATATAGAGTTCACATGAATAGAATTACTATTTATGTATACAAAATTATACATATATTCTTCAATAATTTCCATATTCAAGGATAAAACTAGTACTGCCTTGCTGTTGGCTACATTCATCTCTGTGAATAAATTCTACGATGCTGTTGGAGGCTGGTTATTTGATATCAATTACCAGGCCAAAACACCACTAAAAAAATCTCCTAAGACCTCCAGTTACAATAAAGCTTTTTTTTTTCCTTTTTTTTTTTTTTTAAGAAAAAATCCTCCATGTTTGTACTCAGTATCAAAGCCATAGGAAGAGAGACTCATATGGAGGAGAAAAAGGATATGCTTAACCTTGCTAACTCCAGAACCAATGAACACAGGTAGTGATCCTACTCTTCACTGTCTGTCAAACTATGGGACGATTTGCTAAGGCCAAAAATACAGAATACCCTGAGGTAATGGTTCTGCTAGAGTATGTGCTGCTCTGATAAGGAAAGCAACACTGCTAACAGCTTCTAGTTATGCAAGAAATGACCTCTGCAGTCTTCTGAGCTGTCACCTACTCAAGCATATTGTACATAAACCAGTTAGCAAAGCGTGACCCAAGGCCTCAAACACATTTGTGGTAATGTTAATACTGGGTGTCAGTGAGCTGTCAACACCAGTCTTCAGGACATCACAGCAGCTGTATTATTTCACTCAAATGGATTTGAGAGAACAAGATCTAAACAGAAAAGCTCAGTCTATCAAAAGCAAAATGGTAACTACTTCAAGGCAGACAGCTAGAATTTATTGCCTATCGGCCTGCTTGAACAGGACTGGAGACTCAATCCAGTCAGCACAAGCGCTGAACAGTGATCCAGGAAAAATACGTTAACTTTCTCAAAGATAATAGCTCCCTGATGCCAATGTGACCATTTCTAGTCTCAAAATCCTGCATTTTCTGAATGCTTTTGTGAATTGAAACAGATTAGATTATTCAATCCTTTAGAAGAACTGTATTCATATGCATATGTGCATGAAATTTTAGAAGGAAATGCAATACTTCCACATACAACATACACTTGCAAAACACATAACACTCACAAAGATGTCCATTACTTGCTGTGTCCCAATGACATTTTACCTCTATACTCTAAGACTTCTGATATAAGGAAGTAACATTCAGTCTTAAATATATACATACCAGTATGTGCTGGGGGAAAATGAGGGAGAGAGAAATGGCTATAAATTTTCTTTTTCCCTGGTTAACGCTATTTTTGTACACATTCCCCATCTTCCCAACTGAGATATCTTACTTAGAAGTAGTTGCTCCTCCAATCAGCAAAGGAATCTTTATTGCCAATCTCTCCATTTCCTTGGCGACAAAAATCATTTCATCCAAAGAAGGGGTGATGAGACCAGATAGGCCAATTATATCTATTGCAAATTTACAAACAGACATACACAAAAGGTTTAGCAAACTCACTCTAGAAAGACACACAAATTATTGCAGAAAGCATTACTTTCATACGGCAGATAGCTTCATGCGTCAGACAGAAAATAGTGAAATAAAAAAGCTGGCTAGTTGCTAGTCTAGAAGCAGGGTTTGACCTAATTAGAAAGTGAAAGCTTTCCAAGAACAAAAGTGATTCCAAATCCCCAGTTAAGGATTTTCCTCAAGCAGTCTTCACAGCTGCTGAACACCTACTGCTCTAATTCCAGCAATAAATACACAGTACTTCTGATTAGCAAGCTTCAAAGCTCAGAAGTTCAGCACTGAGGAGGGAAATAAGACAAAATAATTATAAACTGTGCTGTTAGAAACAGCAAATGCTTTCAAACTTCACCACCTATGTTGCACACAATTAATCTTTTCCAAGATGCAAAAGACTGTTTCAAAGCAACTGTAACTTGTTTCAGAGAGTTCATTATTTATTAGGACAATTCAGTCCTGATTTCACACTCATTGATCTGCCATGCTGAATGCCAAGTTCTTTTACTGTTTTAAGACCCAACACAAAGTTACTTAACCTTTCCAAGTCTCCATTTATCCATCTGTAAAACAAATACTAAAACATCTCTCCTGCAGTTTTCCTTCTGATACAGCTTTTCAGTTCCTTGGCCTGGGTTTCACTGAAGTGCCAAATACTAAACAATTACTATTGTTAATGCAAAAAGTTCTGATTAATCTGAAAACAGTCTGACCAAATCATAGACAGCATAGGAATGCAATGAGTAGCAATAAAAACAAAAGTGAGTGGGGTTTAAAATCAAACAATTCAGGAGTACTAATGAAATCTCTCTATACCTGCTTTGTTCTCAACAGCAGCTCTCAATATCTTATCACATGGAGTCATGACTCCTAAATCAATAACTCTGTGAAAAGAAGTGAGAGGACACAAGATTCTTTAAAAAACAGGTCAAATTTCTGCTAAAGGGCAAATACATTGCTCTTACTGTAAATGACTGACCTAAAATTGAAGTTAAAATTGAGATTTTTGGTTTTTTGGTTCTCTTAAGACCTCTGTTGGGAATTGTAAGATAGGAAATACCTCCGGGTCTGGCAAAATTTTCAATACATCAGAGTTCCAAATGATACAGTAGATTAAGAACATTCAAGTCTAACAGGCTTTTTTTTCCCCTTTTTTAAATATTTTTTTTGTGGTTGTACTGAATCTGGCTGAGACGCCAGTTAATTTTCTTTAGAGCAGCTGGTATGGTGCTGTGTTTTGGATTTGTGACCAAAACAATGCTGGTAACACACTAATGTTTTAACTATTGATGAAGAGTGTTTGTCCAGCATCAAGGCCTTCACTGATTCTAACTCACTCCCCAGGGAATACACTGGGGGATGCACAAGAGGTTGGGAGCAGAAGCAACCAGGCAGATGGTGTAAACCAGCCGAAGAAATATTCCATGGCGTATGATGTCATGCTCAGCAATAAAAATGGAGAGGAAGGGGTTTAGCAGGAGTTTGCCATCTTTTGCTCTACCCATGGGAAGTGGTGAGTGATTGCCCTTCCATCACTTGCTTTGGTTTTTCTTCGTCTCTTCTTCCATTTCTCCTTGGCTTATTAAACATCTTTTATCTCCACCCACAATTCCTCTCGCTTTTATTCTTACTTTCCCCTTTTGCCATCCCACCGAGGTTGGCTGTGTGGGAATAAGTGGATGGCTGGATGGTGCCTACCTGCCTACCAGGGTTAACCAACAGCAGTGGCACTCCTGAAGTTATCTGCACAATACGAGAAGCTTTTGTGGACATCACATCTTATGTCAGGAACATAAAATGATTCACATTAAGGGGTTTTTTTGTCTTATTAAAGCATACATTTTATGAAATGAGACACTGCACTTCCCTTGCTAGCATTTTAGTCCTATAAACCCTAGCCATTGGCAAGGTTTTTATTTTTTTTTCCAAGTAAGCCACCCCAGCCTGCTAGCTTCATTCCGCCGTACTCACACTCATGGTGACAGAACACACCATGGCTTCAGTTCAGTAAGTCTAAATAAAGCTCAAGAAAACCTGAAACCAATTGACAGAATTTCAAGACATAATGAAATGGAATATACTGCATATACACAGCACTGCTACTGGCTTCAAGTCTTTGCGTTTTAAAATGAAGAGATAATTTTGGTTCTCTTTAGAGCAAATTACAGCCCCAAGTCAAAAACTGTGAGAACTAAAGGAATGAACGGTAAGACAGAGTTCCAAATCAGATTCATCTTTGTGCAACATTTGACAGACACTTGACAAAGGGCTCTGATGGAAATGTGACCATTATTCCCAACACTGCTGCCAACCCTGCTGCATGTACCCAGGCCTTGAAAAGGCTAACTTTTCTTGAAGTTGTATCTTTTGAAGCTCAGAAGCAGGGTGAGGATCTCATCTCTTATTTAACAAAAACATACCCCAGCAAGTTTTTACAAACAGCTTGAAAAACATATTAAAAGGTTCATTCGAATCTTACAAGACTTCCTTTTTCCCAACACAACACAAATTCCGTGTGTAGTCCTGCCTACTACAATTGTCGTATCTGATTTTTTCAGACATTATACTTACATGTTTAAGACATTATACTTACTATATTTAATACAAAACAATTACAAAAATTGATACTCTCATCCACATTTCAACTGATGTTAAACTATATTCACCTCAGATGCCAATTTATTAGGAAAAAAAAGTATTAAATGAGGAGGCTATACTGCCTCTTGCCTCCCCATTAGTAGTAGCTGGCATGATCTCTGTTCCCAACCACAACTTGAGGAAGAGAGGACAGTTCCCAAGAAATCCCCTGCTCTTATCACCACAGCTGCAGCCAGCCTAATATATTAATTAGCTGGCTTTATGCAGTTGTGTTCCCAGCTACCTAGTCTCTTTACCTGAAGTTGTTGCAGCCCAGAACGACTCCCACAATGTTCTTGCCGATATCATGTACGTCTCCTTTGACAGTCGCTAGTACTATTGTACCATTATAAGGATCCTGAAAGTTGAACAAATAACACGAGAGTTAAATTACTCAGAAGCCTCAGTGTGTTTGCACAGATCCTTCAACAGCGCAACCCTAATCCATGACTGAGACTCCTACTGTAACACAAGCAATTGAAAAGCCTAGTAGAGGCAATATAGTCAATATTAAAAACTATTTTAAAAGATCTTGCACAAGAATTATTCTTGCAAGTTGTGTGCATGTTATTAATAAAAATTGTGTTTAAAAAAATGAAAGAGATGAAAAAAACTCAGATCTGCATAGCATTTTGTGCAGTGCAATAAACAAACTCCTCAGGTACCTCTGCTTCAAATATAAACCTCCCCAATAAAGAGTTTAAATAGATTAAATGTTTAGAACAAAAGGCTATGAACACTTATAATTAAATTCCTGTTTGTGCATCAAGAACAATCTTTCAATGCAATGCTGAGAAGGACGAGAGGAATTAGCAAAAGCAGAAGAGACTAATTTTTTATGCAACATGAATAGCGAGGGAGACATTTCAGTGCAGTGATCAGGCTACTTCAGACCACGCAAGCTGAGCAAACAAGATGGAAAAAGCATCTCCTTGAAGAAGGGAAACTGTACTGTCACAAACTGTGATAGGCTAGATAGCATTCAGCCCTGCCAAAGGGGTCCTTCCAGCAGCACAACAGTAGAACTTCCTACAGCAATTCTCCACCAGGACACAGGTCTTTGTGATACATTTTTAGTTTTATAATCAGTGTTGTCATTTGGAGCAGCTCCAGGTTATCACAGTGCCATGTCTGAGTTGGTGCAGGATCATATGCCAGTAACAGGTTACTTAAATTGCACAGAATTTAAATAAAGTGGAAACCTGAGCATATTCCATGTGAAACTACAAAATATTTTTCCAGCCAGAATCTCGTCTCCTTTGCAGATGGCAGAACTGGAGGATTAGATCCCTCTATGAAGCATTTAGTATTTCTGGACAGTATCAAGTAGCTCTCTACTTCATGAACCTACACTGCCTTCTGCACTTGCAATTTCACTGGGGGGTGACGGGGGTGGAAGGGGAGGGTCCTTTATATGTTACCAAGAATGATACCAGCATTTCCCATGGTCCTAACACATTTGTTGAATAAAATCCCTGGGTCCCCACCAGTGCTACTGTTTACTAAAATGTATTATCTTCCCAGTGCTCCTGTTTTACAGAACATCGGAGAATGGAGAAGGCAAAATGGAGGTCTAAGTCAGCCACCTCAGTGCATCAAAAAAAAAAAAAATTGTAGCTGAAAATATACTGCTGGAACACGAGATTAAACTGGGGAAAAAGATTAATCAAGGACTGGGGGAAGAACAGAAAGTGCTGCCCATGTGTATCATACCCAATAACTACTGATGATCGAACTAGTGATTGATAACCAAGAAAAAAAAAAATTGGATTTGCACATGAGAAGGAAGAAAATGTGTGCTGGGCAGCAAACAACATGGGCCAGAGCACACACTACTTAAAATAAACCGTATTGAGGGTACACTGTGATTTCAGTTGTTTCAAGCAAGGAGGTCCTCAAGTTCTGGGCACGTATGCAAAGGACTTCTTATTTTTGTAATCTAGATAGAGCTCCACAGCCACAGCTCTTTCCTCAAATGTAACTATCAATGCTTTGCATTTCCTGGCAGCCTGTGACTAAAACTGTCCTGGAGGTTACAGTAGCCTGGGTAACATCAGATGGATCAGCTACCAGAGTCTGCAAATCATTTTCCTTTAATTAAGTCAACATCTAACTTTGGAGATGGATGCAGCTGGCTTTCTCCTCTCTCACCAATTCTCTATACAGTTTTTTTGAAGGCAGCGGCACTACATCCCTTGCCCAGCAGAAGGCAGAGGAAGCAGGAGGACAGAAGCCCTACTTTTTCCCTCCTGCAATCCTCAGCCACACAGAATATCCTACAGTCTCTCAGAGCGCTTGCTATATTTTTAAGAGCCTTTCCAATTCCACTTCACTTCTTTTTAGCCAGGGAATTAAGCGCCAGAGGGTTCACAGTAGATCCTAATCCAATGCCCAAGGAAGCAACAGGGTAATGATTTTAGTAGTGATTTTCACTGACTTCAAATAGCATCAGAACAAACCAGAAGGTGCCAAATACCGACACTGTCATCTGAATTAAAATTTAAAAAGAACAGCGTGACCAGGAGATAGATGACACAGAAAGGTGACTCATGACAGCCAGAGAACAGATCTGCTTGAGACACTGAAGAGAATACACCTTCTTCACATCCAGAAAGAGCATGGGAAAAGAGACTGGGCATTCTCCTCCTTCCATTAAGGTTAGTCAGGTTTGATTATCAGGTCATTTTTCTTTCTAAAATGTTTGCTGTATTCATTACATTTAAGCTGACAATCACACAACAGATCTACAGCAAATAGAAAGATACAGTGTAAGAAGATTTCAACAGAAGAATTAGGAACTGTTAAAAAATCCACAGAACGGAAACCAAAAAAAATATACAAATATCACAACTTAAGAGAAATTCTGCTATTCTTCCTTTGTGTGTGTGTGTGTGTTAAATACCAGGTTTTGATAATAACTGTTGTCTCTGAAAACTCATGAAGACAACGTAAGGTTCCACAGAACTAAAGACAAGTAAATGTGTATCAAACCTAAATTTGATAGCCAAAGACAAGAGAAAATGAAAAATATTTAAGAACCAAAACTGTAAGCACCTATCACATTATAAATATAGGAGGAAACAGCAGAGACTAATATTTAAAAGGGGATTTTGTTTGAACTCTCTTTCCTACTGAATAGAATTTTGTCTAGTATGGAGGAACATGGGACATCCTATATCTTCGTTTTCCAGTGCTCTTACCACATATTCCATTAACCAAATTTGGAAGAAATTACTTCAAGTACATGCACATGTAGTTGATAAAACTATTCTTGGGCATCACCAACTGTTGGCTGTGAAACAGAAAATACTATAAAGGAAAGGCACACAAAGATCTGAAAAATCATTTGATATTTTCAATTACATACACTTTATATATTATATAAAAAGTAGTCTTCAGAAACTGATAGAAAAAACACACATATGAAGAGACAACTATATTCAGATCCTGTTTTCATAAACATTTGGCCCCTGCAACTTGGTCATGGCTACACATGCAATAAGTATACTACTCTTTCATAACAAAAGGTCTTGAATCTGCGAAGAAAAAGGATGGAAGAATTTGGCTTGTTTAGCTAGCAGAATGGTAGGGGTTAGGGAAGAGCTGAATGAAGAGAACCATGGTAACAGGCTCTGAACACGCAAAAGGGAGTTCTGCAGTTCACTGAGGGCAGAAGTAGCAGTAGCAAATGGCAAAATTTGCTATAAAGTTAGAAGCGCCATAAATAAATAACACTACAATTAAATATATAAATGTATAAAGGGTCTACAAAGGCTTATGGCAGTCTTCAGGAAAGTTGTGAAAACAGCTTAGACACACACCAAGCAGAGTTTCACAAAATTTGCACTTTATGAGTTTCAGACCTGCTTCAAATTCTCCCAGATTTTCCATTTCCATATGACTGCAACAACTCTCCAACATGAAAGCTGAATAAATGTCATTAGCAAAAAATCATCTCAATTTTTGTCATGGTATGCTATGAAAGACTTAGAGCACAAGGTACTGTGTCTCACCTCTTCCTCTACGCTGCCTCGTTCGGCTCTCCTTTCTTCTCTTTCTTTTTCCATATAGGGAATAAGGTGGCCAACTGCTTTCTTCATAACCCGAGCAGACTTTATCACCTGCATAAGGAAAGAAGGGAAGAGAGGGAAAAGAAACGATAAAGAGCAGGTATAGGATGTAGCCTCGCATTTCTCACAGATTTCTTTTATACCCATTCAAATAATAAAAAAAAAGCTTCGTTTGCCAACCCAGATTCCAGCTTTGCAGAGCATTTTGTGATAGTAGGCTGCTGCCCCTACTGGACTAAGGGCCTACACACGACACTTGCTTTCACAGGGCAACCTCTCAGACCTCTCACAACAGAATTGGAAGCTACAAACAGGCACAGACTTGGATGGCACTAAAATCAGCAATTTTTATTCGGATCTTTTTTTTCCCCCCTCTTTCATGGGTCGAGACTTAAAACTGCATTTCAAACAAAAACACTCAGAAAGAAAGGAAACAAACACATAAAACTACATAAAGAAAGTCAAGTTCCAAAGTAAAGAAAAAATAAGGCTGCTTCTTAGCAGCACCTGAATTTTCCGAATTCATGTGCTATATCTGAAAAAACAGCCAGCATAGAATGTTTTGCCTACATTTTAAAATGCTAGCTTTTGCAAAATACGAAAATATATGAAATCATTTTCTCTTTACCTGAGGCAGAAACATCTTTCCAGCACCAAAAAGGTCTCCAACAATTTTCATGCCATTCATCAAAGGCCCTTCAATTACATTTAGGGGTCTAGGATATTTTTCCTGATTTAATCTTGCTTCTTCTGTATCTGCAGTGACATACTTCTCAATGCCCTGGGAAAAAAAAAATGAGAAGCTTTTATCTTGCTAAAAATAAAGCTTTTCTTTAGTTGCCTTCTCCCCCCAGAAAATCACAATGAAATTACAAACAGATATTTTAGATACTGCTAGTCTTGAAGTATACCTCAAACGTGTATTTAGAATAGGTTTTCTTAGGAAACAAAACACTGTAGTTCTTAGGCATATAAAGTTAACCAAAGCAAGAGTCCCCGGTATTAACAGGTTTGTTTGTTTTTCTTAATCATGTCATAAGACAACCAAACATTTAAAGATTGCTTCCTCAGCACAAGTGCCACTCAGCACAGAGCTGTTAAAGGACCAAAAAAATCCCTGGAAATTAAAAGGAATATGTTACAAAGTAAAAGCAGTATGTTTCTACCAACACTAGCGGAATAAAATATTCAGGGTCAAAGACTTCAACTTGTGAAGTTTAAAGAAAATCACCACAATTTTCTCCATTATTAAAGTTAATTAGATATATGAAACATATTATTCATTACTAATTAATAGCTCCCAAAAGAATGACAGCTGAAGAATTTTTAAAGCCGAAGTGTCCCTTAAAGTCTGAGCTGAAATCATGGCTCTGAGAGCCGATGGGCAGGACAATTTTCTGCACAGATTCACCTTTATGAGAGCATATTCCAGCCTTTCCTCCACAGAGCTTTTCCTCCACTCATCAGTCTGTACAACTTTTTTTCCTCCTTGGGCATGATTCTGAAAAGTAAAGACATCCATAGGAGCTTGCAAGCATAAAAAGTACAACCACGGACTTCACTTTTACAAAAGTGAGAATAACTTCAAGTACTGACCCATAAAATAATTTTAGATTATTCAAAAAGTATTTTATACACATGCAAATCATATTGCAAACACATGTGATGTACTACTGACACTTAGGGGGTCTGCATCACAAAGAGCATATACCTCCATGAAGACAAACGTTGTAGTAAGTAAACAAAATTAACAAAGAAAAAAAAAGGACAGGAAGAAAAAAAAAAAAGAGAGGGAGCAGTTTAATAATTTTCAGGCTCTTAAAAATGATGAAATGACTAATCCTAAGGGTTTTACTTCTGGGAACATAATTTAAATCGATTCTTAGCCCACACACTACAATTCATTTTAAAATTCTAATTAATTTGGCACTAATTCAGTTTCTGCTAGAATAGGTTATGTTATTCCATATAACAGATGTGTTTTCAATCAAGTGGCCTACAAACTACTGTTTCTCATGCACGTAGACTGTCGCAAACCCTCGCGTATTCTCTTTGCCTCACACTCCCCTGTGCTATGCATGCAAAGGTCAAAACGGCTTCGCAATGCAAGAAAGGTCATGGAAGAGCACGGTATCCATTATATCAACCACCACATTTCAGGCAAGTAATTGCTTTTCCTTCCTTGGTTATTTGACATAATTTTTTGGTCTTTCTGAACATCCTATCCTTTTAGTGCTCATCAGCAAGTTTTTAAAGACAGAGCCATGGGGAAAAGTCCTGGAAACAAGATCTCACCACTGGGAACAGAATCCAGAACAAGCTTTTATTTGTGTTTATATGAATGTTAGTTAACTTCACAGCTTCACGTTGCCAAACCTTACTGCCCTCCTCAGTCTAGTTTCTAAAAAGTGAATGAAAGAACGAAAATGTTGCACAGAGAGGCCGTAGAGTCTGTCCTTAGTTATATTAAAAACTTGATTGGGCAAATCCCTGAGTATCCTGCTCTTGCTGACAAGGGGGTTCTATTAGATGACCTCCAGAGGTCCCTTCCCACCTCAGCCTTCTGTCATTCAATGAGAAGGTACCAAGTGCTCCTCAACCTCTGGCTGGACACTTCAGCAAGGGAACCATTCCAACCTAAAAATAACCCATGAAGCTGTAGGGTAGGCATGCAGGGACCACAGTGGCAAGGACTACATACAGATCTTTAAAATTATTATGGGATGCATATAAGGATGATTAAACTGCATGCTGAGGATGAAAAAAAACCACTTGCCTTTGGAAGCACAACTTCCACTGCCATAAATGGGACAAAGTTTCAGTCTAAGAATGTCTGCAGCTATACACTTTATGGAAAATGTTTTTAATCTCAAACTTCAAATGAAGACTAGTATCCTAATTCTGCAAGGATTAAGTTCCTCATTTTTCCCCACAGGTCTATCATTCAAGCGACTGGCACAGTACATTACTATTGCCTGAAGGAACGAGGCAAAAACTTCACTGGCACTCTATTAGAAGAGTGATACTTGAAATGGGACTGGACATTCTATGTTCTTTGTGCAGAATAAACTGCAATAATTGGAAATAAAAAGAACACACACTCTTACTGTCTAATGAGCATATTTTTGTGCTAAAAAAACCCTCACCTTTAGAAAAAGAACTTAAGAGCTATTCAATTCCACTGTACCAGAGGAAGGTCTGCATAAATATTTTGAAATATGCCTCAAACTCCAAAACCTTATGTAATAACCCTTCTCATTGGCTGTGACTATCTGTTTGGACTCTCACATGTGTCCAGAGCCAAAATGAAACCCAAATCAGGATGCTTACCTTCAGTGAAAACCTGAAAGTTGTAATATTTTATGTTATATTTCAATAGAGCTTTGAACGATGTTTTGAATCAAATGCCTCTCTTTTTTGCAACTGGGGGCTGTTTTTACTCCAACAATAAAACTGCCAACATGAATAAGAGCAGAGATTCCAACAGTGGCTTCCCAAACTTCTAGACCCAGGAGGAGTCGTCATTCACTTCCATTTCTACTTTTCACGCTCTACTTAAATTCACATTCTGCCTTCTGCAGAAACACTCTTTGAACAATCCCTTTCTAATCCTCCTCCTTTTTCTTCCACTTTACGCAACTCTGAATACCCTAATAGTAAAACTCTGTTTATACAAACAAGATCACTCCCAGGTGAACTGCGTAGACACTAAGAGCATCATCTGAAATAGCCTAAACACAAGGGATAGGGAGAGTCTTCCTGTTCTGGTTTTCAACATGTTGCCATTGCTCCTAAAAAACACAGACTACCATAGGGCAAACTACAAACCAAATGAAGCTGCACACAGAAATAATACCTCCAGGAGCTACAAAACAAGCATGCAGACCTTTTTGTGCGCTTAAATCTAAGAGACACCTAAGCCAGAGATTTTTTTTTGCTGTATGTTCTGTTCATACAGCAAAAGTTCTTTTGTCTAAAGCATTTCACCAGCTGTATGTGGCTGATAGACTGGAAACCTTCAAGTGTGTAATCTTTGTCTTTTATCACCGCTGTCATTACAGCGCCTCCCAAACATGAAATTGCTGATCCTCACCCTTGACATAAGTTACATGAACTGGAAGTCTACAGCACAGCCAGGAACCACAAGCAACTACTTCACCTTTTGCATATACTCCAAGCAAACCATTAGCACCAGAGAGACATTTCTCCCACAGTGTATGTGCCAATTAAGCTCTACCACCAAGATTTGCTTCAGTTGTGGGTTGCCTTTTTCTGGTTTTTGTTTGTTTTTTTTTGTGAGAGTCTTTTTGGTTTGGGGGAAGAGTTTCATTGGGTTTTTTGGTTTTTTGTTTGTTTGGTTTTTTTTCTAAAAGAACACCTACGCAGCTTGGTCTCCTGAAGCATATGAAGAACTCTTGTGCAGGACCTTTCAAGGCACCTATGAAACTGGAGAGGCTCGATCCATCACAGAGTTCACATTTCTTTCCATACTAATAACTGAACCACTTGTAGTATCATTAGTAACTTCTAACACCCACTTTAGATTGACATGTGCAGTTTATACCATTCTATCTACTATCAGCAGGCAGGTGTTAAAGCCCAGGTGCTAAGCTAACTACTATTAAAAGCTTATAATTGGAAGTTACCTGAGCGTAATGTAAAAGTTTCTCCGTCGCATCAGGATCTTTGTTCCAGATTAGATTCTCACACAGCTGCAGCAATTCCTTGTGGATATCATCATACACTGGCAGATTCCCAGCATTCACAATTCCCATGTCCATGCCACACTGAAAAAAATCATAGAGTCCCCAACCAGGGCTGTCAGACATAGCACTGCACATCTGCCAAGTGCAAACATATGGAAACCAAAAGCACATCATACCTTAATTGCATGGTAAAGGAACACCCCATGCATTGCTTCTCGAATGGCATCCATTCCTCGAAAGGAGAAAGACAGATTGGAAAGACCTCCACTTATCCTGGCTCCTGGCAGTGTTTCCTATAGGAATTGCATGCAGATTTTTAGAAAAGTCCTTTCCAAAAAAGGAAACCTAACCAAAGCATTCAGTCCATAAAACAGTTGCCCTCTAAGTTGGGGTGCATAGCCAATGCACCATTTCTCCCTTCCCTGTTTCAGATCCTTCTAGTTACTCAAATTTATAAAAAGCAATTCAAATCTCTGTAGAAGAAATACAAAAGTAAAAGGAAATATCAAGCCTAGTTATGGATAAGCAACTATCATGGTTTCCATAGTCATAGGTGCTATTCTAAACATATCAGTCCTCCTACAGCAGCAGATTTTCCCCATGCAGACCTACTTATGGCTCTTCCATTCCCCACTCCTCTGGAAATGGGAGCAGCCAACCTCCCTGCTTGTGGGTTGACCTCAAGGGTACAGCCTCCCTTCCAGAAGCCCTGTGATGACAAAAGAGCCTGCAGGGTGTTGAAGCCCTAGACTGCTACTGACAGAGCATCTCCAGACCAACCAAACTGCCTTGTGAAACACAACAGTGCAGCCTTCCTTAGCTGTATTCAGGCGACGCTCTTCACAGCTGTATTTCCTTACACATAGTTTGGCTAAATAAGAAGTCAGGTTACTGCACAAAGCCCTTTCACAGTAATGGAAATTTTATTAATTTAAAAAGGCAGCTTTCATATACCTTCAGAGAGGTCCTTTTAGTTAGAACATGAATGTGATCATTACCTCATTTAATTAATATATTTACATTAGAGGTAATGGATTGAAATATATTTATAGAACTATTTGAACTTTTTCTACCGGAAATACAGCAATACTGGGGAATGGCTGCACTTCAGAAGAATAGTTTCCCTTGCTAATTTAAAATTTGAATCATTTTGCAGAAGTGTTTTGTTGTTCTTGTTTGGGAGTGAGGGGTGTTTTTCTGTTTTGTCGTGGTTTGGGTTTTTAAGTAATCTTGGCAAAATATTTCAAGTTAAAATACTTTTTTTTTTTTAATTTTCAGGGCAAAATACTTCAAGTTACAACTCACTTTTATGGTTTTAGTAGCATTGATAAAATTCATGGCATACAGGTTATGTTCTTCCATTCCAGTTCCTATGGTCAAAATATTAGGGTCAAATATTATATCATTTGGATTGAAGTGCACTTTTTCCACAAGGAGGTGATAAGCTCTGGAACAGACTGCAATCTTGGTTTCTGTTTCTGTTGCCTAGCAGAGAAAAAGAATTCTGACATGAAACCAACAGGTAACAGAAAATAAACTCCCTAGAAATCATTTACAGTTCCAGTGACACAAGACTGAGGATCTGAACATCACTAATATCAGAAAAGGATTATATATAAGAATTTTGTATTAAAAACATCACCACACCTGTACCTGCAGTGTTGACTCAACTCATTAAAAACAATTTTGTTTCCCAACTTTTCATCATTCTTTACAAAGTTTAATATATGTTTTTGACACAAGTACATCAATTCAGAAAGACTCCACTCTCACACAAACTTAGTCATTCTACAAAGGAAGGAAGAGTTCAGCATGGCTGAATAGCAGGAGACACACTTGCGCTAGCAGAGCTACACTTAGGGCTGTACTTGGATTCCTCTAATATGTGAGCAGCATAAGAAATGCTTATACATGTGGGTCAAAACTATTGCTAAGACTATATAGATCTCTTTGAATCACCTGTGTCAACGAAGCAAAACCACTTTGTCTTGCACAAGAGTAAGAAAGCCTTGCACTCCAGAAGAAAAATAACTCTCCTTTAAAGCAACACTCACCTGTCCCATTTCATCAAAGGCCATGACAACCACAGCTGCTCCATACAACTTAATTTTCCTTGCTTTCTCCAAAAAGTCTTCCTCACCTTCCTTCAGACTGATGCTGTTTACAATGCATTTCCCTTGGCAACATTTTAAACCTGCTTCAATCACTGAAAAATTTGAGGAGTCGATGCATAATGGCACCTGTAAATAACAGAGAAGTAAGCCAGGGGAATACATACAAGTTATAAATTAGAGTTCCATATGCCGTTTGCCCATTTGGACATAAAAATGCACACAACATTAATCAGCATTTATGAATAAAAAGTTTCCAGATGGTATTTGCAGATTCACTTTGCTTTAAGTGCGAAACTCAGAGCAAATTTAACTCAAGAGCTTCTATGGCAACTCTATCACATATCAGAGGGACTTCTCTGTTTATTGCCTTGTGTTTCTGAATTAGATACTCGTTTTTAGAGAATGCACACTGCAGAACCATCTTTTAAAACCGTGCTATATCCTTAGCAATTTTAAGTTTTGTGGAAAGCAGTACTATTATGTACTGCCAATATATAAATTAGGGCTTGCAGCTGCTGCAAAAGGAACTTGCGTTCCACTTTTCTTACCAATAAAAAGGAAGGACTGGCATGCATTTAGCTGAAATCAGATAGAGAACATTAAAACCTCTGTCTCCCTCTAAGGCATTCCCCATTATCATAGACTCGTCTGGGTTGGAAGGGACCTTAAAGATCACCTAGTTCCAAGACCCCTGCCATGGGCAGGGTCACATGCCACTAGACCAGGTTGCTCAAAGCCCCATCCAGGCTGGTCTTGAACTCCTCCAGGGATGAGGCCTCCACAACTTCTCTAGGCAACCTGTTCCAGTGCCTCACCACCCTCACAGTAAAGAATTTCTTCCTAATATCTAACCCAAATTTCCCCTCCGACAGTTTAAAGCCATTAACCCTTGTCTTATCACTACATGCCCTTGTAAAAAGTCCCTCTCCAGCTTTCCTGTAGGCCCCCTTCAGGTACTGGAAGGCTGCTATAAGGTCTCCCTGGAGCCTTCTCTTCTCCAGGGTGAACAACCCCAACTCTCTCAGGCTGTCTTCATAGAAGAGGTGCTCCAGACACCTGATCAGTACCTCTGCAGTACCTTTTCCTCCTGGGGGGAACACCTACATCTGCTTATTAAACACCTAAAGCAGTAACTAAATAAATCACTATCAAAATCGGCAGTTTCCAACCCAATAAAATGTTTTTTATTGTGCTTTGGAGTGACTCAATAACAACCTTTGCAATATCAGGTTCTGAAGAAATCAAGTTACAAAATCTCGTCATTGCAGCAGGGCCATCCAGCATCCCATCATCCATATTGATGTCAAGAACCTGGGCCCCCATCTCAACTTGCAATTTAGCTACACTCAGGGCCTCCTAAAGAAGAAAACAAAAAGAAAAAACAAACCAAAACAACGGTCAGTAGAAAAAAGCCTAGTCAGTCTCAGGATAACGTTTCATTTCTCCAAAATAAGATGCAGCCAAAAATTAAAAAATTAATAAGACATCTCAAAAGAGAGTAAGGAAATGGTCTGTGATGCACAACAACATACAAAAGTCATTAGTACGGCACAACTGATAACTAATTTGTTCACAAAAACATGACACCAGAGACCTAACGTGCTGGTACTGTTACAGATTTTAGACAGCTGGTCATATGCTTAATTGAATGATTTAAGATTTGCATGGTAACAAGGACTTCTGACTGCACAAGATTATGGAGAAACAGTCTCTGTGATGGTATGAAATAAGGGTCTTGCATCGCAAGCTCTGCTGTTTCATAACACAGAATACTTAATTTTTAGAGGCTGTCTGACATTTTTTCCAGCTGCAGAATAATCACCAAGTGCTAAGGCTATTCTAAAGCTTTCCGTTCAGCCTACATAATTATCTGAAAACCCATGTCTGTTCGCTATCTTTTGTCACTTTGCAGACTGAGGAGACAAAAAAGAAAAAGGCTTTTAGTTGCCCACAGTTCCTAACAACCTGTGCTTAAAGCTCTCTTTATTTAATAGGTCTAACTCATGTCACAACTTTTAAGAGCTTAAGAGTCAGACTTCCTTAAAAAAAAAAAAAAATAATCAAACTGAGGCTTCAGTTTTGATTGCATCAACTAGAACAGCAGAGCATACTCTAGGGCAGAGGCTCAGCTCTCAAGAAATGTCACTTTACTATTTGTTTGAGCATTACAGTAACAATTTAAACCAGAAAATAATAAGCCCTCCAGCCTTTTCATTTCTACTCTGCGGCTGTTTCAAGAAAGCAATTACCTCCTAAAGCACCGTTTTGTGTAGCAACTCTGCAGCCAGTCATCAAAGTATGTACAGATTAGATGCAACCATAACTCTGACCAGGACTGGAGAAGGGAGGGCTGCACAGTGCCACAATCTATCCCAAGTCAGACGTACCCCACTTGTTGGAAGGAGGGATTACTCCCACTTTCCTTCCTCCCTCCTCTGTAAATCCACCCCTCAATACAGCACAGACCAGGACATTTTCTAAAAAATCATCAGCTGTGTAATTTAATTCAAAATGGAAAGCCATGTCCTCCATAACAATTGTCAAAGAAACCCCCAAAATAACAAAGCCCTTGTAAAACCCTTCTCACAAATTTATTAGGAGCTGGTAAGCACAGAAACAAAGGATAGTGAGAAAGTAACTCCTTTCTTTGTCTTGTAACTGGTGTAGAATAGTGCTTTGTGCCAGCAAAACAAACAACTAATAACACAATGCAATGCAGTAATGAAAAATCAGAGCATTAGCTATAGAGATTATTGTTAAAATGTATACTTCATAGTTGCCTGCCATGATGAGTTTAGCAAACTTCCGTGATCCTGCAACATTGCAGCGTTCACCAATATTAACGAAGTTGGTGTATGGCCCAATCCTGAATGGCTCCAAACCTTAAAAAGATATTTTTGAACACATTTGTAAAAACTGAAAAGAAAAAACTGTGTAAGAAACACAAAATCCCTTTTCTAAATTGTGAAATGGAAGCGTCTCTCTCTTTAAGAGTAATTATTTCTCAGCACATCAGGACGTGCGCAAATCTAATGAGTAACAAGCAAAGAAATGCATTGAAACAACTTCCAGGACATACGCCAGAGGTTTCTGTCCTTCTTCAATAACAGTTAATAATTTACCTGACCCACAAAAAATTCAGCCAATTTGTCCAATATAAAATGACGTGAAGCTACGATTCTTTGGGCATCTACATGTATGCACGTACACAACTTCTCTCAACTTCCAATTGTGTTATCGCATGATTCTGCTACCACCAGAGAAGCAGCCCACTGAATTGACTAACAATGATAGCTCTTAACCATGAACCCAAGTCCAGAGAAACAAGCCAAGTGACCCTTGGGTAGCAGGCAACTCAGAGGCAAACAAACCTTACAGGAGAACAGAATAAGGTATTCCATGAAAACACAGGCCAACCATGATTCATTTAATTCACGCTAAACTGATTTGACTTTGAGATTAAAATACGAGACCAAAAATAAGGTACTGTTTTACTTGGATACACGTCCCAAAGGCTTAGAAGAAGGCCTGGCTGAAGAATGTACAAAGCTAGACTTAGCTAAAACAAAAGCCAATCTAGACCTGGATGTATTGTTGGAACACTCTCCCAGTATGACTGGATGAGTGACACAGGGCAGCTCTCTCCCAGTAGATGAACAAGGATCTCATCCCAGCTCTGCCATCAACTGTAGTCAAATTACCTCATCTCTCTGTGCTTGACCCTCCCCTGTCACAAACTGATGATACTCAGTCACCATTACAAAGTGTCTGAGACTTGCAGAGTAAAATATGCTGGCTTACTTATATTACACAAGTTCATGATAACATGTTCCATTAATCCTTTGGCGAAAGCAGGAAGATTTAGATCTGGTTACACATCCACAAGTTTGCTAGATTCAGGTAGAACCAGAAACTCACAGTGCCAATCTGATCAGCAGAAATTAGCAAATAAATTTATAAAGGAAGGTTGCATGAGTTAGAAAGCTCAAACTGTTACACTCCACTTTACCTGACAGCAGCATGTATCCTTGGGAGGGAGAAGGTGGAATGCGAGGCTTACAGAATTTCACGGCTTCGGCAATCTTCCTGAGTTACAGAAAGAGGAAAGTAAAGAATAAAGTTTTCAATTAAAATTAAACCACTCCAGATAAGACTAGAAAAGACAAGACTAATTAGCTAGTTTCACTTTGTGTGGTCAAAGGCAAAACCATACTCCCAGAATACCCTATCGTAGCTATTTTCAGGGAATATACAAAGCTAAAGATTTATCAAATACAGAATGTGAGATGCCATGCCAATGGGGTACTTGATGGATATCAGAACCAGTCCTCAACCACACTGACTCTTACCGTATTCATGATTTGCTGAGCTGAGCAATTGCTGATGATTGCAGCCAAAAAGCCAAGGGACAAACATTGTTCTATGCTGAGACACATTTCTCAGATGCCAGAATGACTCACAGTGTTCAAATTCACTTTTTCTTTGCTCGATTCAGGAGTGACACACAGTATCCTCTACACTTTCACAGACCACCTCTTCCCAGTTTGTACCAGGGTCAAAATGATGGCCCCTTCTCTTTCAAGCTCAAGTGAAAAAGGGAGATCTTCCCACTGAGCTACTTCCAGTGAGAAAGAGATGAAATGCTCCTTCTTACTGGCCAGGATTAGTACAGCTGTACAGCATTCCCAGATCTCCTGTTCCACACCCACACACCTTCCTTCCTTCTACCATCAAAGCAAACCTTAAGTTTCACCTTGTGGCTATGAGTGCCAGAAAGAGAAAGAACATACGGCATAAGGGAGCAGCAGAAATGGGAAGTCTATTCAATCCACCAGTAAAGAGGGAGGAGTAATTCTGAAACAATTTTAGATGACAAAATAGCAGAGGTATCATCCTTTGAACCATGCTTCTACTCATTCTGCACGATACACACAGCTGTGAAAGCCAGGTAATTTCTACTCCATATATTGCTGCTATTGGCATTAAAGTGATCCATCTTTTCAGGAAACTCTAAGACAAGCCATGGAATATTGCTACACAAAAGCAGCACCTAAAGTCATAGCTCATAATATACCTGGTATGTGCTGGTGTAGTACCACAGCAACCTCCAACTATGTTGACCAAACCATCCAAAGCAAAATTCTGTAAAAGGGAAGGAAAGATAATTTTGTTTCAAGTTAATAAAGGTATCTGTTATTATTATTTTATTATTATTATTATTTTCTCCATGTGTTGAGCAATTTGGGGGATCACAAAAAAAAAAAAATTGAATTAAAAACCAATCAGTACTATTTTTTCTCTTTAGATTTGTTTTGAGATGTGGATTCCCAAGGCTAGCCAGCAATTTCAACACCTTATTTTAGGAAACTAGATTTGAAATTGGCCTATTTTATACTGAATCCCCAGATGAAAACTTGGATGAGTGTCAAAGGCTCGTCATACTGTATTTTAAAAGGGAATTAACATGCAGCAGATACTGCGTTCTCACTGACACACTGCAGCTCCAGCCACACAGTTCTGTCTTGCACAGATCAAGCAGCATGTGGAAGGACACTCTGCACTGGAACATCACCAGCATCAGCAGTTCCTATATACACAACTCTAAAATTCTGCCAAGTTCAAAAAACTGCTCAGCTATTGGACAATTCCCAAATGTAAAAGTGAAAACATAGGAGTGCAAACGAGTTACATCCACAGATCAAGCTGCAGGAAAGCTACTTGGTGTAGGACATGAAAGTAATTAAGGTTTCAGAGTTTCCTAAGTAGTTTTTCCTAAACTGGCATCTCAAATCACTATCATTCAGCTAATGGTCTATAAACAATCTAGATGAAATATAGAGTCATCTGAGGGGGAAAAACCCACATAACACTGTAACAAATACACATACAATACAAGCAAATAATTCTTGTCTCCTAGTACATCAGATATGACACACTCACGAGAAATATTTCATACCTTTATATGTTTGGCAGTCACTTCTGGAGTTTCATCATAGCCACCAAAAGTATTGGGAAGACCTTGAAACATAATTTTTCTAGTATTACAATTTGTTTAAAGCCAAGAACAAAACTAAATTCCGTAAGAAACATTTAAAGTAACTACACTTGCATGAGGACTACAACGCCTCATCACCTTTGTAATCATTACTCAATAGATTATTAGTTATGCAAGAAAGCATTCTGGATTCACTGTGACAGAACTAACAATAGTTACTTTCAGCAGGTCAAAATATTCTTAAGCTCTTCTTAGTAGTAAAAATAATCATCTTTTCAAGCTAATTCAACTCTATTATTGCTAAGGAGATGGGAGGGTTTAGATCCATTTCATCTGCCTGTAAGCACAGAAACACGCATGCCACACACCTGCGTTGGGGTAACAGATGATGTAGGCTGTTGTACATTTTCCAATTGTTTCAATAAATGGTCTCATTTCAACTGCCCCTAAAGCACAATTTAAGCCGATACTGGAAAATAAATTTTCAAAAATTAGTTTGAGGTAAAAACACCTTTTAAACACAAGCCAGACAAATGTCAGTGCTGGCAACTGCTAACTCCCACAATCATCTACAACAGAACCAACCTGATCTCCAATTTCTGTAATCACCATCATCAATACAGCAAGACTGTGCAAAAGGAGAAGCCTCAGGTGGAAGAAAAGCGCAAGGGGGAAGGGGACTGGACTGAATTGGACTGGGAACAGTAAATCAAGATTTCATTTCAAAATCCAGGAATGAAGTGGCAGCATTTTGACAGCAACTGCAGCAATACGACAGCTCTGTATTTTCTAGGTGAGAGAGAGAACAAACGGAATGAGAAGGATTGGAAAGGAGTCTTGTGCTAAAGGAAGAAGTATGAAAAAGGTTGAAAAAGCAAGACCTGCTTCAAGCTACTAAGTCATCATTCTCTTTTAAAATTATACATAAATTATGTCAGCCTTGGAAGAAACCAAGTGCTTCTTCCCCCAAGATGCTTCCCGGCTAAACTTGGGCAACTGAATCTGCTATATCTTAGTAACCACGACAGCACTACAGCAGAAGTATTTGTGCATAAATAAGCTTCTCAAAGAATTTTAGCAGTGTATGAAGTACAATCATGTTTTCTTTCATTCAATGACAGATACAGAAATGTGACTTGCGCTCCAAATGTCTACATTGATACTAAAAAGGGAAATGTCTCTTTCAGAAAGTATGCAAGAGATCTTTTACATATGTTTCCTGATCTCTCTGCACCAGTCAGGAAACCATCTTATGAGCACTGCAAAACTCAAAAGGCACTCACAGAGCTGCTGGAAGAGGAAGATGTAAAATAGCTTTCTCCTTTCCTGGAATATTGGAGGGGATGCAAGCTAACCCTCTAAAACAGAAATGGGTAACAGTCACATCTCCCAGTTAACTGAGCCACAGAGGCTGCCTCCCAGGTGGCTAAGTTAATAAAGTGCATGTACATCCACTTAGTTACCCAGAGGTCAAGAGCAACAAAGCCCTGCACAGGACTGGGAGCACAAAATGGTTTTGGACTTTCCTCCTGTTTCCAAGGAGCAGGCAGGGGCTTGGTAACTGCACAAGTTGTAGCAGTAAATGCTTGCAGCCAGATTCACTTGTTGAACTGAATGACAAATCCTTGAGATCTGAAGGATCTTCTTCCAACAGGTTAGAGGTGCGGGGTTTGTTTTACTTTTTTTTGGGGGGGGGGAAATATATGTTTGTTTTTTGAAACAGCCATCTCTACCTTCAAAGTGCTTTTTCAAATGCATCTCAGATATGCCATTCTATTTAAATAGAAAAACTTTAAAAGAACCCTTTTATTCTCATTTCCCCATTCAGTGCTTACATACAGGTCCCCTGGATACAAACAGGACACACAAGGAATACACAATTAATTACAGCAATGAAGTTCTGGAATTTATTTCAATTCATTTCAAAATCCCTCAGGATTTTCAAGCAAAGCAAGGTAAGAATGGTTAACAAGACTGTCCTAATCAAATGCAGATGAATGCAAAGTATTTCCTACTGTTAAGTCACTCAATTTGCAAGTTTCCAGATCACACTCCTCACACCGTCTTTTTAAGCTCCCTTCTGTATTAGGCAGCTTCATCTCTCTCTTCCACATTTAATATCCATCTGTCTCTGGTTCTGAGTACAAACTCACCTGTCACTCTCTTTACTCCACCTTACCAGAGAGATAATGTAAAAGCAGCCAGCATACTCACCAAACAAGCAATTCTTCGTGCTCTCACTTGGTTTACCGGGTATTGACCCTCTAGACTGCCTGAATGATTACCCACTACAGGGGTTGCTGACAAATACACCATCCAAGCATTACATGTTTCAACACTGCCAAGTCAAACTAAGCACAGACACACACAGTCACTGAGAAACATAAAGTAGCTTCTGTGGCTAGTATCTCCCCACAGCACTCAACAGCGTCACGGAAGAAAACATGTGAGAAAAGCAAACCGTTAACCATGCCTTAAAAGCCAGCAGCCTTGAACCAGATTGGTGGTATGCTATCACAGCTACCCTACTGCAATAACCATCACACCCTCATCTTAAACATCACCTCCCTACCTTGCTCATTTCAGTCACACACTGGTTCCTGTGAAAGGTAAGGCTGCAGAGTGCCCTTGGGACCAGAACACACACCACATTAAGGCCCTAAACTTGGCATACATCTTCTTAATGTCACCACAGTAGAAACAATCACAGGATCCAAGATAACACAAAGGGAACGCATACCACATCTAAGTACCTTTCATAGCAAGCAGCTTGCCACACATCTTCCAGCACTTACTAAGCACAGTTCAGGAGTTTCTCAGCTACTACCTGCATCAACTGGACACAAAGCACACACTTTTTAAGGCGGCTCCAAACCAAACAGACTTAAGGACAACACATCACCCTAAACAAGACATACAAAACCCAAATGGAAATGTGGGTATGTATAACATGATTCCTAGGATACTACTATTAATCAGTTTTTTCACCACCCTGAAGGCACTCAGTACCAATTTGGCAACAGAAAAAACATTAAATGCAATCTGCTCCCACAACTAAAACCCTTCTGCCACAGTGTTGTATAGTAGCCTTCACATAAATGGGAAACAGGCCCTAAGCACTCAGACCCAGAAGATAGCTTTTATGAAATATGGTTTAATAAATTCTTGATTTCTGCTCCAGTGCCCTTCTCTCCTCTTCAGAGGCAAGAGAGTTATGAGCAAGATTATCTGAGACAGACTCGTGCCAAATATGGATCACTAGGCTGTGATGCTGAGAGAAAGAGTCAACTACCACCCTGTTCCAAGAGGCTCCATATGTTACTTCTGGAGCACCGTCTGGTCTGGGAAAGTGGAGCCTCAAGGGCAGTCAGGAAAGCTGTGAATGCAGTCTTCTGCTTTTGTATCACCGAGATGACAGATTGCACGTTTTAACTGGAATTTTGTTTTAAAAACAAACAATGGCTCATCACAATGTGCATGGCACGCACTGCTAACAGTGAATTAAATGTTTTAAGTTAAAATATTCAAGGAAAAAAAAAATAGCTATTTCCAGTGTAAGTTTTTGTGTGAAGAACGAACCAGAGAGTGATAAAAAGGGAAGAGGAGGCATGGAGGACGTAGAATAGGGCATAGAAACACAGAAGAACAGAGAAACAGGGAATGGTATTCAAATTAACATGCAAAATCTTGCAAGATGATCAAAATCTGTTTTATTATGCATTTTCCACAGATCTTAATGTCATGCTTCTTTCAACTTTTCTGCCTGAACAGAAAAGAATGCAAGTAAATGGAGGCATCAGGAGCTCTCAAAACAACAATGCGCATCCTTGAGAAAAACACTCAGGGAATTTATATGTTTTTGTAAGAGTTCAGTAAAAAGAGCATTGGAATGAAATCTTGATGACTGTTTCTTTCAAGCCACCCTGAAACATCCTGAGCTGGCACTGCTTCCCTCTAAGAAAGAGATGTAATCCCTGCCCATACCAGGAATTAACTCTGAGACAATCTGAGACAGTAGGAAGACAGCAAACTACAGATTCAGAATTACTTTTTTTTAGTGCTTTGATCTAAAGCACTTCAGACCCAAAGTGATTTCAGCAGCTGTTGCAAACACAAACCCCCAGATTATTTAGAACAATGTTTTAAAAATTCAGCATTCTTTGGAAACATAATTTCTGCTGAGGGAATGATAGCAGAACATGTTAGCAACACGTATGATTAAATACGATCACAGATAGTATAGCTTCCATTTAGCTGCAGGGGTTAAAATAAAAAAGAATCACAATCTACATATAATTTACTAAGAGAAAGACACTTACCAAAGTGGATTACTGTGGGAAACACTAATGACAAATGCCTCTCCTGTCTGGCCTGAGAGGGTACGCCCACTCTTATCCACAATGGTTCCAGAAACCTAAGTACCGATTGAACACAGAGAAAGGAGAAGAATTAAATTAACAGTAAAAACAGGAATTTAAATGGCTCAATTGCTAAAAGTCAAAGCAAAGAGACCTGTGCTCCACTCAAAGTGTTGACACAAAACTCAAGCAGAAAAATTAAACCTTTTCCTCCCTAAGAAGGTTTAAATATTTAGCTAGGGGAAAGGCAAACCTTTGATCAATCTTCTTTCTCTTTTACACTTGGGGGGAGAAAAATAAAAAAATAATAAAAAAAAAAAAAAAGAGAGAAAACTACCATGAACCATTCAGCAGCAAGGTAGCATTAGTACCATGGTATCATTCTGATGATGGCCTCCGAACCAATCTGCAGCAGTTACCTGTTTAGGTAGCAATCAGCAGTCACAGTTCCTCTCCTATTCCCCTCATCCTCCCTGCCTCACCCTTTTTGTTATTTCAGGTCTCAGCACTGCTATTAGGTTGTTAGGTGGTGGCTGGTGGTGGGGAAGAAGGGCTAGCCTTAAAAAAAAGTTATTCCTTTTGCTACAAGGGAACATCACATGTTGAACCCAACTACAAAGTTGAGAATTCAGAAGCCTTCCAAAATCTTTTTTTTGAAGAAGATGGAATGAGTTTAGAAGACTCCATGCAAAGGTAAATCCACTAATTACTCCAAAACATGCTTTAATACTGATGCTACCTTCCTTCAAACTACTCAGTCAAGGGAGGAGACCAGCAGAATCCTACAGAGCTGTGCTAAGGGTTGTACTTCTCAACATAACTGAGCTGGAAAGGCAGCAGAGAATGAGACAACCAAGCTCACTGACCACTCTGTTCAGGACAATGAAGACAAGAAGTCAACTCTATGTAATCAGAAAACACTCAGTGCTAACTGACTTGAATGACAAAAAAGTGGAAACTCATTGCTGATAAAGTATGAAGTTGTGAACACAGGAAAAATTCTACATAATGACACATCCAAACTAGTCTTTGCTGCTCAAGAAACTAATCTGAGTAACAAAATAAAGTTTTATGAATGCAATTTCAAAGCTCATTAGCCATAAAGTAAAACATCAGGAACTACAGAAAGAAATGGACAAGGCAGAGAACATCACTAGGCTATCATACACGTCCCTGGTGTCTGCACTTGAGGACTGCTGTACGCTATTCTAATCCCCCTCTGACTCGAGGAAGTGGAAAACAAAAAGGTGACAAGAATAAAGAATGAATGGTATGGAGCAGCTAAATAGAAAAGGGCTTTCCAGGATGAAAAAAAAAAAAAAAAGCCTAAAGGAGGGTCTCACAGAGGACTATAAATATCATGACTACACAGCAAAGGGAGCACGGGACAGCTGCTCACTGTCACTTTCCAGCGACAAACAAGACACAAGTCATCAGGGGGAATGTCTAAAAGCAAGCAAACTTTCAAACCAGTGCACTCATAAGCTGTGAAAGTTACTGACAAATTATTTTGTGGATGCCTGTGTCCCTCACAGGTTTGCACATAGGTTCAAAGGAAGGAGTAAACACATTCAACAAGAAGGTACAAACAGATACAAACTGCAAATTGCAGGAAACTGGTAGAGCATAACAGAACTTTCAAAACAAGCTTATGGCTTTCTATATTCATTCCTACTTATTCATGACTGCCTGCTGTCAGAAAAAGATATGTCAGAGAAAGAATATGGAGTTAGACAGACCTTTTCTGACTTCAAATGACCACTCATATTCTACTTGAAAATATCTGCTTAATTTCATCCTTGAAGCACTGGTTCTTATTACCCTTAAGACAGCAAGCCTGAAAAAAACCTTATGAACAGACCTTTTCCCGTGGAAATATAGAGAATAAATACACACTAGAATGAAGTCATTCCTTAGTCTTCAGGTTGATAAGCTGTACTGAGCTACCAAAGGCTGATTTCATAAAGCTCTTCACAAAAGAGTTTTTCCTTTCACAGCCGTGTGAAAAAAGCATGTTTCCAAGACACTTATTTCCTTCATTTCAAAACACTTTAATCAACTGCAGCCTCAGCTAGTTCACAAATCAAGCTTAAATATATGTAAATATTAAATAATACATACTTACAAATATTGGTCGGGGAGCATACTCTTCTTCAAACAACGTCTGGAGTGCAAAGAGAGCTGCCTATAGAAGAATAAGTTGCAATATATTAATGGACATTTCAAAGTTCTTCAGTTTTTTGGGTGTTTTGTTTCTGTGGGTTTGCCTTTTTTTTTTTTTTTAAAAAGTATTTTTTATGGCTGTTTATGCAACTTGCTACCTCGCTTTGCCTGCAAGAATGTATTACACTCAAGAGGTTTTACCCTTATCCCTAACATCTTTCAGATATTCCAAAACACATTTTGGTAACAAGTAGAAAGGAAGTCCCACGGAGTAACCAAGTAAGACCAAAGCTATTCTGAAACCCAAACCACATAGGGATATATTTCTCCCTCACGCCTGCAGGACAACACCCACCCCAAACATGGCCGTATGTAGCATTCTCAGTACACATTCACTGCCCTTGAATCTGTTTAGACGTGTGGTTTGCAAAGGATTCTAACCATCACAAATTTTAACAGTAAGGACTACAGTGACCCCTTGGAAGGTCCTGAATATTTCCTGCCTCCTTAGGGTAAGAAGGTTACATGTGAACATGAGCTCAGCACAATGCAAAGCCTACAGGATGCTAGCCAAAGCTCCATGATGACTGGTCAAGACTGCAAAGGACAAGACATGGCACTGCACACATTAATCAGCCTGTGGCAAAAGCCTAAAGAAATGTTGTGTACATATCCAGCCAGACTTTTCCACGTAAAATTGCAACACAGTTTTAAGCACCCTAACAACTCCACCACCTGCACTGAAAACTATAAAGAAGGAAGTGTCAAAATCACATTAATTGTGACTTATTTCAACATTTTATTCCTTCTATTTTACGCTTATGATACTCTCCTCCCAATTTTTCTTTTTCAAGGCTGATGGCAGAGTGTCAGAGTTCCCTAAAACCCCACATTTTAAACACGACTGCCTCACAAGCCTTCCCACACCTGCCATCAGATCCATTGGACATTCCCTGTCCAGTGTGCATCATAAGCACAGACAGACATGTCTTATGGTGAAAAATACAAACATCAGATGCATTTGGAGATGTTTTGCAATACAGCAGAGCTTCTGGGAATAAAAGAACAGCTGGAACAGACAGCCAGAAAGATCCTAACAGCACATACTAAAAGGCAAATGAAAAAACTCGGGAAAAGGCTGTTTTAACACTAAAACATATCTCCTCACATTCTACCTATTTTCTAGAAACTGAAGATTCCATCCATGCATTTAGGAAGCAGTAACTGATAGGTCTTACAAGTAGCATGTTGAATTTCCTTAGATAGGACACCAAATATATTACTGAGTTGGGTTTTTTCCCAGGAGTCTCACCTTGGCATTGGCCGTATCAAATATGGTTTCCACTAATAAGATATCAACTCCTCCATCCAGAAGTCCTTTGGCTTGTTCTTTATAGGCTTCAACCAGTTCATCAAAAGCTGTAAAACAGGAATGATGTTAATTTCACTCTTTCAAGATCATCACCCAAGTTAAATAACTCGATGGTTAAAAATACTTACTTATGTTCCTGTAATCTGGTCTCTCCACAGATGGTGACACAGAGAGTGTCCTGTTTGTTGGACCCATGGCTCCAGCAACATATCTCCTAATTCCTAAACCAAGACACAGGGAGGGAAAAAAAAAGAAAAAACACACAAAAAAACCCCACAAAAGAATTTACCTCTGGTTTTACAATGACAGCCATGTCAATGTAAAAACCCTCCAAGGACACCAAGACATGTATATCATTCAGGGATGAAGAACTATAAGACAGGAAACTCCTGCCTCAAATCAAGAGTTTGATCAGCACAAGATTAACCAGCACAGCTGGCTTGTCTTATCCAACAAGATGTTCAGTATATACACACAAGACAAAGGCAATTGACTCAATTTTTCTTCTAAGTATCATTTATCTCTGACACAGGAAGCTTCATTCAATTACTTTAAATGCACAGCATAGAACTGTCCTGGCATTTTTTACTAGATAACCTGATTTGAACATTCTGGCATGTGTTCATAAAAAAAAACCCAACCTTTTTTAAAAGCATATTTCAAATACTGCATTTTTATTGCATACTATGAATCACATCAGTAAGGTGTTATCTGGACAGCACTAGAGCACTGTTAGCTTGAAATACAGTTTGATGCAAGAATACAAGAGGAAATTACTTGTCTTTGAAAGACAGCATTGTCTACAGCAGCGTAAATGAGCTATACCCCTCTCACATAAAGCCCAGAAGGTAACAGCCACATTTACAGATGATGGTCACATACTAGGCACAGTCCAGAAGTTACAAAGTCAAACCACAAGACTTAAAACTAGGAATATCTGGTAATCCACACTTACCTACAATCAGCCATCCTAATTCTTTTGTACAAAGACTTGTGCTGTACAAACCTAAGTAACTTGTAACAGTCCCTGCTGAATTTTTTCTTTAAAACACATCTGGAAGATGTGTGTTGCCTTGTCCTGATTTTGGCTGGGATAGAGTTAATTTTCTTCATAGTAGCTGCTATGGAGCTATGTTTTGGATGTGTGCTGAAAACCATGTTGATAATGCAGAGATGTTTTAGTTATTGATGAGCAGTGCTTGCTCAGGGTCAAGGCCTTTTCTGCTTCTCACCCTCCCAGCAAGCAGGCTGGGGGTGCACAGGAAATTGGGAGACAACACAGCCAGGACAGATGACCCCAACTGACCAAAGGGATATTCTGTAACATATGATGTCATGCTCAGCTATATAAAGCTGGGGAAAGAAGAAGGAAGCGGGGAGGGGAGGCGTTCGGAAATGATGGTGTTTGTCCTCCCAAGTAACCATTAGGTGTGATGGAGCCCTGCTTTCCTGGGCATGGCTGAACACCTGCCTGCCCATGGGAAGTAGTGAATGAATTCCTTGTTTCCCTTTGCTTGCGTGCACGGCTTTTGCTTTACTTATTAAATTGTTCTTATCTCAACCCATGAGTTTTCTCACTTTAACCCTTCTGATTCTCTCCCCTCTCCCGCTGAGGGGGAGTGAGCAAGCAGTTGTGTAGTGCTTGGTTGTACACCTGCAGTCTGAAACAGGCACAGGACAGCCATCCTGCAAAACGCACTAAGATCCTGCAAACATGCTGAAATTAGTAGGATATGAATAAAGATGTGAAACTGCTACTGTGCCTAAAATGAAGAGTGTCTGCAAGTTATGTCTCTGATGTAAATCACCAAGGTATCCTCTAGTTAGCAACTTTCAAAGGTTGTAGCAAGACAGTCAAACCCACAAATGATTAAGAAATTAAAATAAATATTGCTTACCTGTCTGAGCAGTTACATCATCTGCTGCTTTTCTGGCTACCTGTGCAGAGACTCTGTTTAACCGATATGCCTGGAACAATTACAGAAATTTACTGAGTAGACTTTAGTTCAGTACAGCATAACTCATCCTCAGAGAAACATAACGCTTCCATTCAGTAGCTTCCAGTACACTCTGAAGTCTCCCTAAGCCATACAAATACATAGAAGCACTATTACAAAACTTCCAAAGGAACAGCCCTACACATCTCAGCAACAGAGTTCCATGGCAGGTCTCATCCCACGTACACCCCAGCCTACAGCTCCCAATCATAAAATTTCATTCTGTAAGGTACCAATTCAATCCTACTGAAGTCAACAGAAGCTGAAGAATAGGACTTCGAGGACAAAATTAACCTACTTTTAAATTCCCTTTTTATTCAAGTAGCACATTTCCAAGTATTTTCTTTCACAGATTTCTCAAATTCTCAAAACAACACATAACACAGAGCAGGTATGACAAATGCAAGCTTGGAAGAACTACATACACCAGTACAAACAACACAAATATCCAGGAAAAAAGCAGTTCCATTGTGGCATTTGCTAAGTTGGAAGTTGGAGAGACTGAAGCAAAACATCCCTGTTCACATAACTGAGATATTCTGGGAATGCTCAAACAAAATCTAGGACAAATTATTATTGCCTATGCCTTCATCAACAAGAGGCATACTATGGCTGTCACACAAAGCAAGTACAACTGTTTACAGCAGTGGAAATGAGCTACAACCCTACCACAAGACTCTAGAGACAGCATGCAGTCAATAAACACAATACCAATGGACTCTGGGACTAAGCTAATCTCGGCTGCTAAGACAAAAATCTTGATTAACATATTAATGTACAAATAGTTTAGCATTCTTACCAAATGTTCAAGGCCATAGTCAGCTTGTGCAACTCGGGTGCTGCTGAAAGTGTTAGTTTCAATGATGTCAGCGCCTGACAGCAAGTATTCCTGCAAGACATGAAAAAAAATCTTCAAGACCTCCAGAACTGAGGTCTGGAATGAAAGCAACCCAACTATTTTGTCTCATTCAGTTGACAGAATGTCACAAATCATCTCCTAATTCAAAGCAGATCATACTCTGAAGGCCTTACTCAAAAATACAGGGCCAAAGCAGCAGAAGTGCTCCATGTAACTCTGAAACTCCATGTTTCAGAGTTTTAATGTCAGCCACACTTTCTATTAACAGGTGACATTTACAGTCACCTCTGCCACTAGCCCAGCAGCTGGAGCACATTCTAGATTTTTGCACAGGGACATGGTGGGACATATTCCAATTGCTATGAGCAAGCAAGGGCTGCTGTGGGCAGACTCAGAAAAGGCACCAGTTAAACAACAGAGGATTAGAAAATTTAAGATATTCTGAAGGTAGCTGTACAGCACAAGAGCATACTGGGACAGAATACAAGCTTAGGAGAATTAGGTTTTGTGCAGATCACAATTACCATTTCACTAATGGCCCAGATTCACAGAATAATTAAGCTATATTTTGCTGCAAACTAATATGCTTTCTCTTAACTCCTCCTGGATATATACGGAAATACCTGCAAGTAGCTACATGAAAATATGCAAGTTCTCACGTGCACACTAAGAACCAAGTAATGAAGTTTCTGAAAATCATCTAGACTACAGAAAGATGCTAAATGTGTACAGCTTTGTACTAGCTTTCGTTTATGTCCGATCTATCATTTTAGCAAAAGCCCATAGAAGGAAATAATGTACACAAAGCAGGAACATAAAACGCCTCTCTGACCACTGAATCTTACTTTGCCAGACAAGCTAACATTAACTTTTCAAGTTACTGATTATCTATGACATCTGACTCACTGGGCCATTAAAAGAACCCCACCAACCATACACAAAGTGGGATTATAGTTACTTCGTAGAAATATTTTCATCTGTTACTTTAAGTTCTGGCCAATTCTCAGAAGGAATAACCACTGGCATCTATAAAAAATATGAAGTCACCACCCATGGCTCAGAAAGCACTTTGACTCAAAAGTTACTACAGGCATGGGGACTACCACAGACGTGTTCTTTTCTTACACTATTCCTAAACTACCTGCAACTGGCCACTGGAGGGACGACAGCAGGCTACCATTGGTTTGACTCAATACATTCATTCTCAAGTCACATCACTATTGCTCTGCTAAACTTGCAAAAATTCAACTTTTAAACCAGCTTACCCGATTAAAACCACAAGCTATTATAAAGTCCAAAGTTCATGACCACTACAGCTCAGTTTACAGTCTAGGGACTGAACTCAATCTACAAATATTTCCTCTTGAAATTTTTGTAGAGCAAAGACTTTGATTCTTTTCAACTCATCGTTCTTAAAATCCAAAGAATGACAGTTAGAGTAGAAATATAAAAGTACATATTACATACCAAGTTTAGCAAGCGTAAGCCAATTATGATTCTAATCAATGAAATACAGATCTTTTTTATAAACAATTGGTAAAACCCAGAACAGATGTGACACTTCAACTGAATACCAGCTAGTTGCAATGCCATTCAAACGTTCCAATTATTACAGTAAGACCTAAAAATACTTGCAACTCAAGAAATACAAGACTTAAGAAGTTGTTTTTTAAAGTCTTAACTGAAGATAAGAAAATAATAAAATCTGTTTGCAAATTCCTAATGTTTAACTCTAGACTGCTTTATTCTCTGGGCCACACATTAATATTCTAGGGAAAAAACGAGAATATGGAAGCACATATACTCATTAGGAAGCCCTTATACTCATTAATTATGGAGAGGCCTGCTTCAGGCTGCCACATTTAACAGCTCTTTAATACACAATTACAGAAACATGCATCTAGAATTCAGTTATGTCCTAGTTAGATACACTTCAAGTGCTGGTTGAGGAGGGGAAGAGGAAAGAAAAATGAAATAAATCTGAATCTACAATTAATAGAAATGCATCAGGGACACAAGTCAAGAAGGGGTTTAAAAACAACACTGCCTGGGTGACATCAGGAACCAAGACGCAAGTGCTGTGCTCACACAACCAGAAAAGTCAAATCTGCTCATTCTTTTTCGCATGGTTACCTAGCACTCTCTTCCCTATGTCCAAAAGAAGCCTGAGAGCCAGTAGCCTGTGGCATGGAAAATGGGAAGACAGAGGCCAAATTCTCCTTCTTTCTCTTGTAAAGACACAGAAATCAGAACCACCTACCTTGTGTATGTCACAGATTATATCAGGTTGAGTTATACTGAGAAGGTCATTATTGCCTTTCAAAGGCCTGGAATGATCTTTAAATTCATGCCCTCGGAAATCCTCTTCTGACAGGGCATGTTGCTGGATCATGGTACCCATGCCCCCATCCAAAACCATTATCCGCTCCTGCAGAACTGATTCAATTTCATCTCCCATAGTTTTCTGGGGATCAGCTGTAAGAAAATAAATCCAATATTTAAGCAGCTTTGAAATTCCCTATCTATACACTTGTGCAAACTGAGCTCTTCCCATTTAAGAAACAGAATAAAATAACTAATCCTCTACTGAAATCTAACAGTAACTCGTTTACTTCACCTACAGCTCCAATCACATGATGTCAGGTAACAGCAGCATCTACCTAAATAGAATTAGACTCAATTGGTCCTTCATCTAAGTACAGTCACCTGCACACAGTCAGCTGCAGGAACAAGACTATCAAAAGTTCACAAGGGCATACACCAAACTCTCTATATAAGCTTGCCTCCAACACTGAAAAGCCTGATAATTTCCACTACAACAACATTTCTTTTGCATAAACACTACAAGATTTTCTGCTCCACCACAATGCCAGAAAAAAAAAAAAAAAAGTCAGGCAAATCACATGCTAATTATAAGATATTGGACCGGGTAAGTAAAATAATGACCGAAACAGAAAACTGTAGAAATTTCAGAGCTATCATTAGGAATAAAGATGCATATTGTAATGCCTTAACATCCCAAACAAAACCCATCCCAAACACCAAACAAAAAGCCAAAACAATAATCTGAGACATTAATAAGAAAAAGAAAACAAGCAGTGCAAAGCTTAAAAATACCCAACAAAAGTAATCCTACTTCTCAGAACACACGAGAATCATTTCGCAACAAAGACACACTCCTATGCGTATAGCAAAATAATCAAACAGCCTCTTTACCAAAAATCCAATTTACAAGAGTGGGACCCCACTTACCTTTCACAACCATGCAGATGTGTTACTCTTCATCTCTCTCATTGATTCAGCTTGGGCTTACTCAATTTGAGTAAACACCTGTTTTACATTTTGATCATGCACAATCATGAAAACACTTGTAATAAAGGATGATTTCTGCAGCAGAAAAACATCCTTACACCTCATTACAACTTATACACAGTAGTACTTAAAAATCACTGGCAACTGCTACCTGATTTGACTTTTTTTCCTTCTGCAGTCTTGCAACACAACTTCTGTTTTGACAACAGTACTGTTAAAAAAGAATATGCTGGAGAGAAGATGAGGCCAAGAGTAAAGTGATAAGATAGGGATAAGAGTGTCTTCACAAACAGGTGATAAAATACGGATAAGAGCGTCTCCACAAACAGGGAAGTTAACTGAAATTGCAGGAGTGAGATAACCAAAAGGAGAGTTAATTGAAACTGCAGGAGTGAGATAACTGAAAAATAGGGGAAATAACTGAAAATGCAAAAGTTAGACAATTGAAAAACTGCAACAGTTAAACTTTTATGTAATAGGCAGATCAACAAGTCTGTACCTTCCAAGTACCCCAGCCAATGGGGAAAGGAAGAGCGTTACATGCAGCCAGGGAATTAAGATAAAATGGAGGCTGCATCCTCCTGCAATTTGAGAGACCCCACAGGGGAATGCCCCAGTGGACTCTCCCTTTATTCAAATAAAGTCTTTGCAGGACTCCTCTGCCTCTTTTGTGAACATCAACCTCTGGCAATGGGATTTTCTGAACAAAAGTGTTACAAGGCTACATTTACAGCAACACTTGGAAAAAAATAGCTCTCAATTAGATGTAGTCTCAGAGAAACCTAAGAAAATTTGCTCTATCAAAAGTATGAAGCATTTGAAGGGAGATTAAAATACCAAAAAGCAAGCCACCCTCATTTCAAGTTGAAAGTTTTAACACCATGCAGGCAAGCTCAGCAGGTTCTTATGCAAGAGGCTTAAACCTACTCATGTTAAACCATCAAATTATTCATGAAAATAAAATCAGTCCTTGAGCTAGAGGCTTTCAGAAGCAAGACCCAAAAAATTATATCTGAAAGTACAACTGCAATGCAGACTCCCATGGAGCGTAACTCATGTGCTTTGCAAGAGCTACAACCCAATGAGACATACAAATTAGGTTGCTTTTGCCTTAATGTAGCCTCTAAGTGAACTCCTTGACACCAAGCGCTGCAGCCCACACAGCTGAGCTGGGCCATTGGAGCCTACCCAGAACCAGTCCTCTTTTCTATAGGTTTCTGTCCGTTTTACCTACGAGCTTCCCAACTATCTTCCCATACACACTGGGAAGCAAACAAAGTTACCTGTATGGTTTTAAATCCTGCACCTCATCTAGTCTGTTTTGCGTCCTGTACAGTGTGCCTTGCTGAACAGATGCCACTTCAGTGTACAGTTTTCTGCTCACAGGAGCACAGATTTCTGCCTCATTTCTGCCCCTAGCTCTATGCAGAGCCTTATTCTGAAGAAGCTTTCCAAATCTGTGCTTCTTCAGCCGAATCTCAAAAAGCTGCAGGAAATACGATGAGAATCATGAAGGTGGCCATCAGTGCCAGAGGTGCACAGACTCTACATTTTACAAATGCATGGCACAGCTCCAAGCCCACCAAAACCCAATTTACCTGTCCTTGCTATGGATAATGCTTGACTCTTCTTCCATTAGGAGTCTGTGCTACTTGAAGCGCACTGATGCTGCAATTTTCAAGTTGGAAACAAAGTCTGTAGACAGGTCCAAAAAGACCCCAGAAATTGGAGAGGATCAATTCATAAAGGCATGCTAGAAGTGCTGAACTCTGCCCTTGGGAGAAAAGCAGGGAGGAAGCTGGGAGTCAGCTCTGCTAAACAAGTACCATCACCTTAACTTGGCATTCCACTCACATAATTCCCCTCTCCTGCACAGACAGGGCACAAGAGTTTGTTACAGAATAAGTGAAAAAAAATGTTTGGAGAAATTCCTACCAAGAGAAAAATCAGGTCAGCCTTTCCCCTCCCTACTTTTTTTTTGTTGTTTACAAACCCTGCTCCCACCTCTGCTCAGCCAGAAGCTGATGAAAATTTGTTTTATAAAGAACACTGGCAAGCTTCAGGAAATTGATTTCCTCTGCTATTTGGAAGCGGCCAGGAGAAAAACTGCCTTCATAGCTGTAACAGAAATAGTAGCAAACCAGTAGTGCTAACAAGACTCAGGACCAATTATCTTAACTTTACACTCCACTGAAACTTAAAATGTAAAGTGCATTACCACAGTGTTTTAGGGCTGGAACTAGTTTAGCAGGCAATACCAAGACAGAACAAAAGTGACCCAACAGTATTGGCTTAAAAGCCAATGGGATACAGAACGCAGAATAAGAAAACCCAATATCCTACTTCACTTCCCCAAGGTAAACACTCTGGCTTGAGATTGCTTAACAAGGGAATGACTAGCCTGGAAAGGAGAAATGAAGTCAGCTGCAACTTTTACCCCTCGTAGATGTTTCCAAGTAAGTTTGCATAGCACACAAGGTGTCCCTCTGGCACAGCTGTTTAACCCCTACTCAGTCTATCACTAACAATTGTAAACTTTGCCCAGCTGTAACCAAACTTTTTTACAACACAGCAACTAAACAACTCTTGACATAAAGCAAGATGATACTCCTTCACCTCCTTATCCCAACCCACATACGGGCCATATTAAGCACATGTTCTCCACAAGAAACAAGACTTCAAAGCTTGCACTTTGCTTAAAAACACATTTTTCTGATGCCTGCAATGATTCTCAAAAGGTGGGGCTTTATTATTTATGCACTTCTATTAAAAATTTATTCTTAGTATAAAATTGTGTGGCACTCTTGGAAAGGAATAAAAGATTTCAAGTTGCTTGCAAAGCTTTAATAAAGGATCAATGCAGCTGTGACAGTATTGTAATATTTTCATCGCATTAATGTAAAAGAACACAAATTGAAGAACAACTTCAGGAGAGGAGCTATAGGCACTTACAGTACTCCCCATTTCCTAGGTTGACCAGGTCCTGTCCTAACAGGCAACAGGGCCAATCAACACTTGCACATCATAATTTAGCAAACCAGCATTGCCCCACACCAGCTCCAAGCACAAGTTTCCCCATCATTCAAGAAATTATTGTGTAGCATGCAGAAATTACAATAGTAGCTAGAAAGGATGCTCCTGCTATCGGCCTACCACTCACAGCTCAAGACAACCTTAGCGTTACTCACTGTTTAATTAATTAAATCTTCTTCAACTGGATTCCCTCTGGCAACATTAAGAGTTTCGTGAACTGTAGCAACAGATGGCAGGCAGGTCCTCTACAACAGTGGGCAACAGCACCCTATTGCTAATGTATTTGCTACCCTGCCTATCCAAAGAGAAGCACTGTATCTTACCACTTCACCTTGGCCACCTATATGCATCTTGCTGATGTTTTCCACACTGGCACTTATCTTAAGAGTCATTCAGGACTCCCACAACAGACAGACAGACACTTGTGTAGCTGATGCATTTACAAAGTTAGCTTGAAAGGCAAACAACAAACCACAAAAGTCACTGAAGTCCCAGAATAATGGAGGCTAGTTAGTTGTGTCCACTGCCTGTAATTAAACATGCAAATCCCAGGCTCAGAAAGCTTCCTGTGTTATAACCGCAACTGTCCATCTCCCAACATTAAACTACTCACAACAGATTATTATTCATTACGGGCAGGAACCATGGGGAAACAAACCAGCCTCCAGACCAGCGCGGTCTTGCTTTGTGGCATGCCCTGTGCTGAAAGGCTAGGGAGAAGCATGCCACCCAGCTTCCCCACGGCATGCTCCCAAACACAGGTCCTTTGCATCACTGCCAGATGTACACACCAGCCTCCACTGCCTTCTGCCTGTTCAGTGGAGCTCCACAAACAGCCCTGGCAGGCAATTTTTGCTGTCATCTAAGAACTTTTCTCCAGCTGTCACCACTTCTCAAGCTGCTGCTGAAACACTCTCCCACGTTCCCCATCTCAGCCAAACCCCTTTGGTTCTGCAGCAGCAGGGCAGTCGCTAGCCACGGCTTGACCCCAAACGGCACAAGAAAAAAGACAAGGCAGGTCGACATCACCTTTAGCAGAAGAATCTGGAAAAACCTCAGACCACAAAAGCTAATGCCAGAGTCGGTGCCACACAGAGCGCTGCAGCCAGGAGGAGCCCAGGTCTGTCTGACAAGCTGAGGGACACAAGGCTGGGCTGAAGCACAGGCTCAGCAGCAGGCATTCCCTCAGAAGTATTAAAAAGGAAAGCACTTTTCAGCACCGCTGAAAGCAGCCACTGACGGGACTGACCATTTAAAAACACAATGTCAATTACAGCGAGTTTTACTCCCCC